>VZTO01004099.1:0-18149 GCA_013400615.1 Syrrhaptes paradoxus
TTCTGTGATTCTGTGAAACCAACATACAGTTGGTCCATTTTTTTTGAGTTGGGGCTTTAAATAGGAACCCAATGTTCTACATTAAATAAATACAATAGAATCACAGAATCATAGAATGGTTTGGGTTGGAAGGGACCTTAGGGATCATCTAGTTCCAAACCTCCTGCCATGGACAGGGACACCTCCCACTAGACCAGGTTGCTCAAAGGCTCTTCCTTCCTGGCCTGACACCTCCAGGGATGGGGCATCCACAACTTCCCTGGGCAACCTGTTCCAGTGTCTCACCACCCTCACAGTGAAAAATTTCTTCCTAATATCTGGTCTAGATCTGCCCTCTTCCAGTTTAGATCTGTTACCAGTCATCCTGTCACTACACTCCCTGATAAAGAGTGCCTCCCCATCTCTCCTGTAGGTCCCCTTCAGGTACTGGAAGGCTGCTATTAAGTCTCCTCGGAGCCTTCTCTTCTCCAGGCTGAACAACCCCAATTCTCTCAGTCTGTCCTCATAGGGGAGGTGCTCCAGCCCTCTGATCATCTTCATGGCTCTCCTCTGGACCCTCTCCAACATGTGGATGTCCTTCTTCTGTTGAGGACCCCAGAGCTGGACGCAGTACTCCAGGTGGGGTCTCACGAGAGCAGAGTAGAGGGGGAGAATCACCTCCCTTGACCTGCTGCCACGCTTCTCTTGATGCAGTCCAGGGTCCGGTTGGCCTTCTGGGCTGCAAGCGCACACTGCCGGCTCATGTTCAGCTTTTCATCCACCAGTACCCCCAAGTCTTTCTCCTCAGAGCTGCTCTGTATTTGTGCTTGGGATTACCTCGACCCACGTGCAGGACCTTGCATTTGGCTTTGTTGAAATTCATGAGGCTGGCATGGGGCCACCTCTCTAGCTTGTCCAGGTTCCTCTGGATGGCATCCCTTCCCTCCAGCATGTCAACCACATGACAGAACTTGGTGCCATCAGCAAACTTGCTGAGGATGCAGCCGATCCCACTCTCCTTGTCTCCCGCAAAAATGTTAAACAGCACCAGTCCCAGTACTGATCCCTGAAGAATGCCACTCCTCGCCGGTCTCCATACAGACATTGAGCCGTTGACTGCATCTCTCTGAGTGTGACTATCCAGCAAATTCCTTATCCAGAGTGTGTTCTATCCATCAAATCCATATTTTTCCAATTTGGCCACCAGCATGTTGTGTGGGACAGTGTTAAATGCTTTGCAGAAGTCCAGATAGATGACATCAGTTGCTCTTCGTTTGTCCACTGATGTCATAACTACATCATAAAAGGCCACCAGGTGTGTCAGGCACAATTTTCACTTGGTGAAGTCATGCTGGTTACCAGTCACCTCTCCATTTTTCATGTGCCTCTGTAGAGCCTTCAGAAGGATCTGCTCCATGATCTCACAGAGGTGAGACTGACTGGCCTGTAGTTCCCCAGGTCTTCTTTTTTTACCCTTCTTGAAAATGGGGATTATGTTTCCCCTTTTCCAGTCAGTGGGAACTTCACCAGACTGCCATGACCTTTCAAATATGATGGTTAATGGCTTGGCAACTTCATCTGCCAGTTCTCTCAGGACCTGTGAATGGATCTCATCAGGTCACATGGACTTGTGCACCTTCAGGCTCTTTAGATGGTCTCAAACTTGATCTTCATTTACAGCTGGCAGATCTTCCTTCTCCCAGTTATTACCTTCCCTTTTTGCAACTTGGGCAGTGTGACCAGAGCCATTGCTGGTGAAAACAAGAAGAAATATACACCTTGATGACATTATTTGCAAAATCTTTTAGGAGTACAAAAGATGATCTTTCGAGGTCCCTTCCAATCCCTAACATTCTGTGATTCTGTGATTCTGTGAAAATGCTGGCTCTGACACATCTTGTTCAGCTAAGCAGACATGAGTTATTTTCAAAACTGTTAATAATTATTAAAAACTTCTTGGAATAATAAATACAGTACTTATATTACTTCTTAGCTGTACACTCATAACAGCAGAGTCTGGCAGCACCACGTCAAGAGACAAATTGGAGAATAGCTAGTAGACCAACAGTTGTAAAAAAGTGGGTGCAGGAATGTTACTTAGTCTTTCCAGTAACTTGTCTTCTACGACATAGTACAGGATAAACTTTGATTATAATATTATCATAAGATGTTTTATCCTTGGAGCTGCTGAACGCAGAACACCTGTCTTTGTCCTCACAGACTGGAGGCTGCCCGGCACCCAGGAGAACTCGGGTTCACAAGGAAATGGCTGAGTCCTGGTGGCCAGATTCAAAATAGCTTGTTCCAGGCTTACCTGCCACTTCACTTGCTCAGGAAATATGCTGTATTTTCCTACCCTCAAATTTTACTAACCCAGCTTTTGACTTTCCATCCACCTGCTCTGTTCTGTACAGTGTGTTGCAGAATTCTCCCTGCTACCCTTAACAGCAGAAAAGCCTCTATTTAACAAACCACGTGCTTTCACTTGCCCAGATTCATTACAGTGTGGCCAGTATACTTTTCCGTGGCATGGCTTCTTGAAGCATCTCAGTTGGTATGAGGTTGAAGCCACTCCTATCTGTTCTTATACCCTCCAAGAGGATGAAGTCAGGCTTCATATAATAATGCAGAGAAATGGTGTGGATGTGATTTCATACAGAGGTGATGGAGACTGGGCTTTGATTTCATGTGTTACCACAAGCTGAAAACCCAAATAGCAGACAAGGGTCAGATAAATACCTTTTGGTTTTTTTGGGTTTTTTTTCTGTAATGACATAGCTAGAAGAAAGTAGGTAGATTCAGATTAGGAAGGAGGAGAAAAAGAAAATGTATCTCCCAAGATGCAGGACACAGGCAATGTCTCTACAAGACTTCTGAGCCTCTATTCAAAGCAAAACAAGGAAGCTAATGCCTTGAAAATTAGAAATGGGAAATAACTTCATTATGAGAGCAAACATCTATAAAGCATTTTCAAAGCTATTAAAAAGCAAAGGCTGTTACTGTCTGTTCCCAAAACGGTGCCAATGTAAATAGTGTGAAAATAACTTATGTTTGAAAAGCAAGGTGCTTCACAATTAAGGCTGTTATTTCACTTTTAATTTGTCCCTTGGGGCCTCTTTGTAACAAGTGTCTTAGACTCAGCTGCATTATGGTCTGCAGTAGGGAGGACTATCATCTCCTAATCTCTTTGCTTGGGTCACTTGGCACTGTCTCCTTATCTCAGTAATAGTTTTGTTTGCAATTCCTCTGATTGGTGACTTATGGTTTTAGATGAGTTCTTTACTATTCTGACATGAATTAGCCTTGGGTGTTTGTGAATTAGCTTAGTGTGACTGTGTGACTGGGCATAGTCTCAAGGCCTCATTATAATGGAATGTTCTCTGCTTTCTAGGAAGAATGCAAAAAAAGGGATTCACATTATGAATTGTTCCCAGATAGCATTACCATTCTGGGGACCTCTACTCCTTTGAACCTGGCTGTATGTGTATGTTTGAAAGTGTTTGGGTTAAGCATTCAGACAACCCAGAATTCTTTGCAGTGATTTCCTTTCTTGAGGACACATTTGGCACTTTCCCTTATGAGGTCTGTGAGAGAACTCTGGACTGTATTCTTCCAGCAGACATAATTTTTGTGGGTACAATGTTATCTACTGGGAGATGAGCTCTGCTGAAAATGTCTCCTTTGCTCCATTTCCCTGGAGCACTGCTGAATAGTAAATATTTCTCTCTTTCTTGATAAGCGTTGTCTAGCTGTCCCGAAACACTCTCCAATGCATAGACAACAAGGATTTGCAATGGAAGGATGGCATGCCTCGCTGCTTTACCCACCACAGAAGTGAAGGGACTTGCTAAATTCAACTTGTCTGCATGACCACAATTCTAGAAATTGCAAATAGATTCCTGATTCCTTTCTTATTCCCCCTATCATAGGAACTAATATGCCTGCAAAGGTGTAGTGGACTGGTCATGAATCATGCACAGCTGGAAACTATAACACCTTGAGAGAGAAATTTCTTAGTAGCTCCCAGCTCTTGGCTGTATACGTTCTCAAAGAGGAGCTGTTTTCTGGCAGAGACAAGATACTGCCACGAAGGTAACCAAAGGACTTGTTCCCATTTTTAAGAGACAATCTCATAGAACATGTTGAATTTCTATGTGATCATTTCCCCTCTAGTCTAAGAAAGAGTGCAGTTACACACATTACTCTGAAAATTTTCTGATTCTTCTGCTTGATTACAATGTCTTCCGTGAAAGAAAGATAACTCCTATTTCAAGAGGAGTTATCTTACAGTGGAAGCAAGGAAGCTGAACATATATGATATAATATTTCATCACTGAAAAAAACATGTCTGTGTACCTCTGAAATGTACCTCATTTTGAAAGGCATAATTAATTTTAGGCCTAAAGTGACCTACATTCCACTTCAATTTGGTATACCCTTTTTATCTTAAAATATACATACATCAGCTGTAGAGTTTATTACAGTTAAAAGATTCACTCATATGTTACAGCTTCCTTTATCAACAGATTTTTCTGCTCTTCATTCAGAATCTGTGTTTGAAACCTTTGAAAAATGAAACCCCCTTCTGCAACCTCAAACTACACAAATGTGGTTTTGTATGATGAATAAGGGCTGCTGCCCTGTGAACATTGATTAACTGGTAGGTATGAGAATCATTAGTTCTGTAATGTGAGTGGTTTCTTATAATAGCAGGGAGCTGTAGCTACATGACTCTAGCCTTAGCAAGACATAAGTATATGACTATATTTAATTGCAATTCACTATATATTGAGCAAGATATTTCAAACCAAGAACTTGGCAGGTAAGTGAAGAAGGTAGCAACATTTGGAAAAGATGTACCATATATACAGATTTTAAGCTTTTGAGCTGGCATGTCAGAATGAAACAGGACAAATTAAATGAGTTATTAAATCTTTATTTCTTTATAAGCAATAGGATGGTGTGAGGATGTTTGTTGTCTGTCTTGAAGATGCAGGAATGAAGGTGTTGATCAAACTATTCATGCAATTAATGAAATGTGCTTAATGGAATGTGCTTTTAACATCTTTATTATGAACATATAATTGTATGGGAATCAGAGGATGAAAAGTTGGGAATGACTTAATAAAAACAGCGTTAAGTGGAATTCTTCTGAAAGGCTTGAAGTTTACAGATCAAGCCATGTTGATAAGGGAGAATCGCTGACTCCAGTAAGAGCAAATTCAAAAAAAGTTTTCCTCTGTGAGGTTCTGTTTGCCCTGTAAGGGCTCTTTTTTGGCATTCCTTCTAAAATAAAATCTGATCAGGCCTGTAGATTTCAAAATCATCTTTGCTAGCCAAGATAAACTGAAGAGATAAATGGCAAAACCACATCATTTTCTCAGTGAAATTACTAGTGTTGCTTTATGCAAAATTACATCAAGACTTGCAAATGCTACACGCTGCTGCTGCTGCTGCTCATTAGATGTATTGGTCTGAGCAGATGGTAGAACAAAATGTCAACACAGTCCATGTTATTTCACTTGAAGAATTGCTGAATACTCCCATACAGACTGAAACACAGCAAAGCACAAACATCTCTTGTGCCAGAGGAAAAGCTTCTGTGACTGTAATAAATTCTAGTCCTTTCAAAACCTTACTATGTCACAAGACATTAGCATTTTTTCTTAATTTGTTTCCCATTTCTCATTTTAAGTGGTTGAACTTAACAGTCACTTCAGTAAATGAAAGTATTTATACTTTGTTAGTTCTGAGAGTGACAGCACTTTCATGCACACTGTGTTTAATAGTACTCTTGCTTATACTGTGAAATACTCAGTATTTTCAGGTTGGGTTTTTTTTGAGGTGTGTGGTTAAAAGTGTTCATATATATTTAGTCAGATAATAAATCAAGTACTAAAGTATGTTGCTTTTTGATAACTAGAAAGTTGCGTATATATCCCCATATAAAGTAAAATAAACTTCTGTACCCACTCCATTGTCTGCTTATACATCAAATGGATAAGTATAAAAATGTTATTGTTCAACATCTATTGCACTTCTTGATGACCTTGGACTGCTTTATTCTTCTAATGTGTTTTGTCTTCAATTATTTATGTTAATTTGGCTTGTTTATTTCTAAAGACTACTGCAAACTTCCAGGCTTTGGTAAATTACAGTTCATATTAAAAGCTATCTGTTTCCCATTTTCCAGCTGGTTTAAAATGTCCTTTTCAAATGCCTATAAGCATTGTTTGTTTTTCCATTTTTCTTTCCAGCAATTCTTTCAAACTCTTGTTCCTGTGCTTGAAATACAAGTAATCAGAGAGAGAGCGGCCAATTCCGGCCTTTTCAAATGATCTAAAGCTGAGGTGTTCTTTGTTGTTTGCAGGGTCTCTCTCTGCTTGGCTCTCCTGTTTGTCTGAATTTCTTATTCTCTTCTCTAGTCCTCCCTCATTTAGCACTTCTTCCTTTTCATTGCAGTAGGACTCTCTGAAGTCCTTCATCATGCACTCGGGTTTGCCAGACAGATCTTGAGCCGCATAGAACTTGTTGTCGTTGTGGTGGTACATGGCAGGGCTGTACTGCTCTGCCTCATAGCTGTTGTCTTCTTCTTCCTCCTGGCATGAGTTTCCCTTGGCACTCTCACCATCTGAATGAAATGAGATTCCCTTCCCTTGGCTTTTCTGGGAAAGATCAAAGGGCTCCTCCTGTTCCAAGCTTCTCAAGACATTTGTCTGCGACAGAGCAATTCTTCCTCTTCGAAAACCTTGTAGTGGTTTGAAGGGAGGAGAAAAAGAAAAAATTATATATATGAAATTTCACTACATGGCACATGGCTAAAAAAAAAAATATGAGGCAGGATGCTGTTTAATATTTTACCTTTGTCTTCCACCCAGTTATCTCCAAGTACTTTACTGTTTACATCTCATGGCATCTCTTTTGAGATGCTGTTAAAAGAAGTACTATTGTACACACTTCACCACCAGGTCAGGACACACAACACATTGTGCTGTACAAGCTAGACACTTAATGAAGAAGCTAGGAATAAAAATGAAGTGGTCTGGCTTCTTGTAAACTATTTTTGCCAGTGAACCTACCCACTTCCTCTTTCCTATTTTTTTAAAAGAAAATTTTGATCTAAAGCATCACAGGCCATAATCAAAGATCCAGGTTTTATACATTTT
Organism: Syrrhaptes paradoxus; assembly: GCA_013400615.1. Classification (NCBI taxonomy): domain Eukaryota; kingdom Metazoa; phylum Chordata; class Aves; order Pterocliformes; family Pteroclidae; genus Syrrhaptes; species Syrrhaptes paradoxus. The sequence continues at coordinate 7,146 of VZTO01004099.1, forward strand.
TTTCCAGGGGAGTAGAAGAGATTAAAAACATGTTTATCTGTTTGTTCTGTATTTGTTGTTTGTTCTATGGACACTCTAGTTCAAAATTACTACTTTAAAAATGAAAAGAGGATCAAGTCTCAGCAGTCTACAACCTCCACTCTCCTGCACTTTTCCTCTTTCATCCACTGAGAAGCTACTCATGCCACTGAAAAGCTCTGTGCACTAGATAGTTCTTCAGCTTGAGGAAACCATTATAAAGGATTTATTTTGAGCAGCACAGTGTAAGTCTGACTGTAGTGCTGGATCTGGTTTGTCTGAATATTTGTCACAGTGTCTCCTTTCTTGACCTATTTATCCAGAAAGTCTTAACCAACAAAATATCGTGGATACTCGGACTCTCAAAACAATCCTCCCTAATTCCCCCACTTCTTTAGATAGCATTAGCATGACTGTAGGAAGTGTATGTGGTAGGTGGGAGATAGGAAATGTTTTTCAGGAGACCCTGGGTAGTCAAAAATCCATATACTTTGAGATGGGGGAGAAGTGTCTCCTCCTGCGCACATGCTTCTTTCAAATTGTGTCTGGAGCGTATGGCCTTCACCTAACATCAGCTATGTCACTCTAGTACAGAACAATCATATCTTGAGCAGAAAGGCTCCTGGACATAGAGGCATTCAGGCTTGCCTTCCCATTCCAGGCTGGAATCCAATAAGCAGTGAGCAAGACCCATGAAATGTTCTAGATTTTCTTCTGGCAGTTTTGAATCAATTTATGATTCATGATGTACCTCAAACATGAGAGAAAAACTATAAACTGTGAACCAGGTAGGTCTGGGGAAAAATGTCTGCTTGTCCATGGCTGCTAGGCTGTTGTCTGCCAACCCTTGGGAATCAAGCCCCTTGAAACTGTAACATTTATTTAAAAATTATTACTTCAGTCAGGAGGATCATGTAATCCAATCATTCCACTGGCCAACTATGTGTACCACAGCCTCACTAAGGCTGGGTCTCCTCCAGCTTGCTCCCATTTGTGTCTCGGGGTACCCACATGCTGGGAGAAGCTGTGCGGTGCTGTGGATATTGCACCTTCTCACAAGTGATGGATAGCGAGCCCTGGACTTAAGTATGAAAATGTTTGGTATGGCTTGTTAAATCCTCTGCTCTCACACCACTGTATTCTCCCTAACACCTGACAACAGCAACTTAATGCACTACAATTATTTCCTTTGTGCCCATGAATACTGTCTCATTTTGTCTCCACCTGCTACTCCATCTTGGTCTATAGCTCTGTGTCGTCACATATCTAGTCTGAAAGGTCTCTGAGACAAGGATCACTACCTTGGGATCGCTGATCTGTAGTACTGGAGTTAAACAGATTGTTAATAACAGCTTCCCAGACTTAAGGGATTCAATCTCTTCCAATACTGTTGGATCTATGGTACAACACTGTGGATCTGTGATACCAAGCTACTTTAGGTTTACTGATATGCATCTTCAAATGTCCAGAGAATAACCTTGTTGAAAAATATTACCTTGAGAAAGAAATCCTCTTTCCATGACCCCATGTTTGACTTTCATGTGCCTGGTTAGATTCCCTTTCAAGGTGAATTTGCTGGGACAGTAGAGGCACTTGAAAGGCTTACTGTCCGAGTGCAAGTGCATGTGTCCCATTAAATTGTGCATTCTGTTAAATTCCTTTCCACACAGCTGTCAAAAACAGTAAAAATGAAGATTATTAGTTCAAAAGGGTACTTCCAAGGAGAATATTTTAAAAGGAAATAGGTCCTCAACTTGAGCTCTGGTAGCTTCTGGCTGCAATTTGTTTTTTCAAGGTTACAGGCAAAAATCCTACAGACAAGAATATGTGGTTGAGTCTGATCTATCTAGGACCTTCTGCACTGCTGTATTTTTTAAATTTGGTGACTAGGACACACAGTAAAGGATTACCAAAAAGCAGGCAATGTTCTTATAAGGATGGGAGAGGCTTAAGTGCATAACCTGTAAGGTTCTTAACTTGGATGAAATTCAAAGTATAACTTTTTGTAGTTTATAAAACTAGCCTTTAATCAAGAAGAAAGCCAGGCAGAGATGGAGATACAAAATAAAACCATTTAAGGGTTTCTGTGAAACAGTCAAGCAGAATACTATTTCTCCTTAAGTGGAAATGAAACAGCTGCACATTTTGCTTAAAGTGAGAAAAAGCAATTCCTTTTTTTCTTTGTTTCTTGCTCCCTCAATTTTCTCTGATCCTCTAATCTTCGGTTTACCAGCTTCTGTGTTTCCGTGTCTCTGGTGAGTAAGCTGGAATTTAAACAGTCATGGGGCTGCAAGAATGACTCAGCTTTCCCTGAAGCACATTCTTGCCAGCTCAAGCCATTGATCTGTAAGTTTCTCTTTGATGAAACAATAAGGGGTTTTCTTCATTGTTGTTGTTTATCTAGATGCGTCCTTTGGCAGTCTGGTCTCTTATAAATCAAATGTATTCTCAGGGCATGAGAGTTTGACATCACTATTACAAGTTTTTAGTCTTACTTGTCTTCTGGTCTTTCCTTATCAGGATATATAATTTTATTCACATTCAAGTGGCTATTTCCATCCTCTGCAAACTTCTATCTTTGCTTTCTACTTCAGCTCTTTTTTTTTTTTTTTGGAATGGTTTTAGTCAAATGCTTTTACCATCAGACTTTATATTTTTTTACAATCCTTATTACTATATGAGCCAGAATCACTGAGTAACTGAAACTTACATGGAGCAGTGTACTCATCTGGGAGAAAATTACTAAAAAGCAGTTATGGAGATTCCACCAAAATTTTTGGTCTAATCTGACTTCTGATTTATTTTGGTAGTACAGAAGGTCTGCTACAGTACTTTTTGATTCAAATTCACAAAGCCATCACCTGGAATATACAGATGACATTTAGATAGTGGAATGATCCTTGGTGAAATAATACTGTATCCTTTTCAACTTAACCCAGTTCTTGAGGGACAATGGAAGTTTATTAATATAAAAATCTTCAGGGCTATTGTTTTTAAATAGAAAAGAGAGCTGAGTCAATGTGGCAAAAAGAAAGAATCTGGAAATATTCACTTGCTTTTCAAAAATATTTGCTTGAGCTGCATAAGTTATCTTCCATGATTTGCTCTCTGTGATCTTGTTAAAATGAATATTCTAGCAAATAAATTTATCAGCATAGTGTTCACCGAGACAGTAGAGGGAAAAAACCAGAACAGCCACTGAAAATAAGTTATTAATTTGTACAAGTAAGATATTGGATTCCAAGTGTCATCCATCCACTTAGGAAAGAGGACTGTCTCTTCTTTGCATTCAGAGAAAGCTAATATGCTGGATAATTTATATTCAGGGAAATTAATGCACAAAAAAAACCACTCTGAAAATTCTGGAAGAAAACAAAGGGGAAAAGCACTGATGAGGATGGAAAATTTGCAAGGAAGAACAGCAAGATTATATCTTGACAGCTGCTGGAATGACCTATGTCATGTCAATATTTCTGTGGCTACAGGAATGCCAATGATAATACCTCTCCAATACCTCTTAGAAGAAGGCTTCTGGTTGTCTGTTTGTATTGTGTCTTACCTGTGTTCTCACCAGCTTTTGCTTTCTGATAGCTAGGTCTTTACTTCTCTATCTAAACTGCTAATTAAGGAAAAACAGGTTAAACAGGTGAATGGCTAGAGTTCATGCAAATCTGTATCTTTATAAGGCATTGAATATGAAAATGTGTCTAGTAGGAGCACTTATTTTCTTTCTGTCAAGGCACCATTTATTTCTCTTTCTTCATAATAAAAACACAGTGGACTTCATAACGGATAATTTCATGTAGCATAGAAGTTTTGTGTCTCTCAATGAAGGGGGTAGGTTTTCCATTTCCCAAGGTCATGTGCAGTTTTAGGGATGTGTAATGTGTTTCTGTCCTGAATTCTCCTCAGGGACATGAGGAAATGGTACTAGGGTGGAGAGGTGTGGCAGGAAAATGAAAGAAATGAAGATATGGAAATTGTTTTTCCAAATGGTGGCTCTGTGTGGCATGTTCTCTGGGTAACCTATCCCTTCCAAAAGGCACAAGAAGACTTTCACATGAATGCCTGTGATCCGGAGGGCAAAGGGAAGAGGTTTAGGGGTCACACACTGGAAGACAGCAGCTCAGAGCTACCTGGTGTTCACATCTAGTGCTTAAAGAACAGCCTCAGTCTGCAGGCCGAACAAGGAAGGTGTACAAGATTTTCTTTCTCTGTCACAGGGCAGGGCTGTAAGCACTGATGAGCAGACTGTGAAAGGTGACCCTGAGCCAGTTGCACAGGAAGGAGCTGCAGCAGAAATCACCACAGAGCACCCTAGCAGACAGGGAGATGCAAAGCTTATGTAAGAGATCTTGGGACAGCAGGAAGAACATGGTTTACTTGTGTACTTTTGGTAGGCTGTATAATTTAGACAAAATAAAATTCAAGCCCTAAAGAGAAAGACCTCAGATGCAAGTCTGCTGAACGTGTCGTTGCACTGACTGGTGAAATGGACTTCAGTACAGTTTGCTAGAAAAGCTGAATTAGTTCAACACTAGATTTTGCCTTCACAAGCCACCACATGAAATATCACTCCACTAGATTTGTCATTCTGTTTCGTTTCTTCCGAAAGTACTTATCATAGAATCATAGAATGGTTTGGGTTGGAAAGGACCTTAAAGATCATCAAGTTCCAACCTCCCTGCCACAGGCAGGGACACCCTCCACTAGACCAGGTTGCTCAAAGCCTCATCCAGCCTGGCCTTGAACACCTCCAGGGGTGGGGCATCCACAACTTCCCTGAGCCTATTGCACCAGTTGGTACAACTCCTTCAGAACTTTTCAGTGTTTTCTTTTTTAAACAGACATAAACAAGTCATCATGGGCTCAGACCTTTAAAAGATACAGAGAAGTTCACTCTTCAGAGAAAAATCAAACACAGATCCAGGCTGCAGCTGGATGAGGAAACAGAAGGGACAACTATTTGCTACACCATTACTTCAGATAGTCTGTGCTTAGCTGTGATTAGACATATAGGAAAGTGTCATATTTTCTTTAGCTGTGAGAAAAAAGTAAAGAAAACCATTGCATGTGGTGAAGTAGAAAGGCTACTGCTGTGCTCTCTTTCCCTTGCATTCTTCTTTTTTTTTTTTTTTTTCATAAGAAGGGTGTTCCTTTCCTCAAAGAGAGAGGGAGAGGGAGAAAGACTGTAAACTGTCCAAAAGGACCGTGAGAAAACAGGAAGCTCTGAAAAGTACAAGAGAAAGCAAGATGAAATCTATTTGCAGGCGGTTCCCCGGGGACATGTGAGCCATTGTTAAGCAGGCTGTTCATACAGCTATATCCTTCCTTCTGCTGAGGAGGAGCTTGGTGCCAAAAGGCTGCTATCTGGTCATTGCATTAACCCTACGAATACCAGCAAGAAACACTTGCTTAAGTCGTTCAAGGGCTCTACCAGAGAGGCAAGGGATGTTGCTAACACCATAGAGCAATTCCTGATTTTCCCTTTGCCTGCTGTTACAATCTCTGCTCTGTTCAGGGGCACTGATGTTGATTCATACCCCCTCAGCCACAGGAGAAACTGGCTCACTGTGCTTACTTGTTTCTTTCCTCCTAGGAACATTGGGTGGGGACAGAGAAGTGAAAAAAAAAGAAAAACAGGTGTTCCTGTAGAGCTTTTGTTACTGGCTGGAAAACATACTGGTGGTACTCCAGTTCCCGGTTCAAATTATTGCCATTCCCAAGTTTTAATAGTCTGTCATCATCAAACCCTAACCTGAACATAAGCTTCCAGCTAATCTGCACATACCTGAAAAATAGCATGGGTCCAGACACTGCATGCAGAACAGCAGATCAAACAATTGAGTTTCTTTTCTAAAATTTGGGGGGTCAGAGGAGGACTTTGACCAAATGAGAACAAAAAAAAACAGGTTTGCAGGTGTTCTCAAAGAATTAAAGTCTCCAGTAGACTTGACAAGGAACTACCCAAGCATTTCAGTAACAGAAATTGTTTTATCAATACAGAATAAGATAAATCCTAATATGAAAAATAACATTTCAGTAGGACATAAATTAAAATGAAACAAAATGCTGAAGTTGAAAGACTTTGTTGTTATTTTTTCAAAGTGAAATGCTTCAAAGTTATCAAAGCAAAATGAGGAACTCAAAAAGATTGATTTTAATATTTTCTATTAAAATTATCACTGAATACTATCTTATGACATTTTAGAGTTCTACATTCTTCAACAGAAAATAATTCAGTTCAAAATTTTTCATCCAACTCTGCTTCTCAGTGAAACATTCTTTTTAAGAAAATCTTTAATTCCATAAAGATGTTGGATGAAAGAGTTCTAGAAATTGCTTCCAGATCAATCTTCAGTTACTTAGGGATAAACTGGGTAATATACTCCACTCAGTATTTACAGCTCTCTCTGGCAGATCGAAGTGGGAATAAAACCTACAACATTTGACTTCACAAGGTCTGACTGCAGTAATGAACCAGACAGCCAGCAAAAGGAACAGATACAGTGTCCAATACTGAGTAAGAATATAAACACAAATAACTCATAAGGAAGATATTAGAGATGAGCACAGTCAAGAAAGCCAAAGCCTCAAAGGTTTATGGGGAGGGAGGAGAAGAGAGGCTGGAAAGGGAATGTCAGGCCCCCGTGTGCTGGAGGGAGGCAGCAAAATGGAATTAGCACAGGATCCTAAAAAGTCCAAATGTTCTCAGATGCTGTTTTGTTAGGACAGTGATGTCTTGCCCTGAATTTCAGTGTGGTCATTACACTTGGCCCGTTCAAATTCCTTCTGCAGTTTTATTTTGCTGTGTCTTTATTTGAATCCTGCCTTGAACGGCTGCACAGCATCACTGTGTGAAGTTGTGGCTGCTGTTTTTCGACGGTCCTCTGTGGGGTGCACGACTTCCTCTATGGTTTATTCAGTGTGTCAAGCTATTAAGCACTTAGACTTCTGTTTTGATGGCTGTACTAAGCAAATGTCAGGTATGTTTATTGTCCTCAAACTGCCATGGCATTTAAATGCTTATGAAGCAGAAAAAAATATTTGAGGATGAATGTTACTGATATTGAAAGGGAAGGGAGCAAACCACAGATATTTACCTCCATTATTTTGTGCTACATAAGCAGAACCTGGGTAAAGAAAGAAAACCAGGCTGGTTTACGCTAATTTAAAGGCAACTGCAGTATGTGTTAACAAGTTTTGTTTTTCTAATTCTACCATATCGCAAGATGGTAATATCAGAGAAATATCCATGGGTTAAGGCCTCTGGCACCAAGTGCACTTACCTTGCATTTAAAGGGTTTGACATCAGAATGAACAATCATGTGGGCCTTGAGGGTCTGCTTTTGCACAAAGCTTTTGAAGCACAAATGGCATTGATAGGCTCTGATATTGGTGTGGATCAGGACATGTCGCTTCATGTTGGCCAGCAGAGTAAATTCCCGGCCACAAATTCCACATTTGTGCTCTTTCACACCCTGTAAGAAAAGAAAAAAACAAAACCAAAAACAAAAAACCCAAACCACAAACAAACAGAAAATTCTGTATATGGAAAATTTTCTAGAGAGTTTCACCTTCAGTACAGCAATATATGAATTATTCACTCTGCATTAGCAGAGCACGTAATAAGTTATTTCACTTTTAACATATTTTGCTCAAGTAACAGATACTTTTTTTTTTTTCCTGGCATATTCTTACAAGAAGCTGAGAAGAACGGAAGGAAAACAAGATGTAAGCCTAATGAATTAATGAGCTTTGTTTCCCTGAGTAAGTTTACAAATAATAAGACACAGTCAGTAACCGGGCTTCTCTGTCCTACTCTGCTGCTTATGTAAAGTATTGGTCAAATGTGAACGCTTACTGATCAAGTATAAGAGCTAACCAGTTAAGAGACTGAAGTAGAGCTTGTCTTTGATAATTGTATGTCATTGGCTTCTAAAAAAGGCATAATCCTGTTCTGGAGAAAGCTTTAAAAGATAATCTGAAGCAACCAAGAAGTAGTCAAGCAATGTCAAGCAATGTTGCCAAATAAGGTTATGCATGCTACATTCAAAGAAGAGAAAAAAAACTTCACTCTTTGTGGGACTTGCACTAACCCTAATAGAATGATCTCGTTTTATCTGGTGTTTACAGAGCATTTCTAGGACCTTTTATGTCATCCAGTCAATTTACGAACTCATAACACAATATTCTTGCCCACACTCATGTAGTCTAACCTCCGACTCCTCAAAAAGTCATTTAGATGCTACGAAAATCAACAAATTTACCACTAAACACTTTAAGAGTTTGAATATAACTTGCTGAAAGTAATGAGGATTTACTAGTGAAGTGTCAAGAGCAATTGCTTCTCCTGCAGGCCCCCATTACAAAAACTTGAAACAATTGGTACTTTTGTGCCATCAGTGGTTTTCACAGTTAATTGCAAAGCTAAAACTGTCAACACCAACAACGGGCTTTAAGTGTCTGCCTATCTGATGTAAGACTGCATTTGGGCAGCGAAGTACTGTTAATTATGTTCACAGATGAATCCACCTGCAGCTGTGGACAAAGAAGCAGAAGCTCTCTAAAGGCTCAGGGGCATTGCATTTCCTGTGACAAAAAACTACCAAGTCCTAAATTAGTAGAATTTTTCATGGTAAATCCAAAGACCGGGGAACCTCCGGAAAGAGCAGAAATTGTAATCATGTAGTAGGGAAGAAAAAGCAAGTGTGTAAGTAGAGCTTGTTGGTTTTTGAAAGAAAATGTATCTATAAGACTGAAATGTTGTAGCTTTCAGTATTTTTAATGTTTCTTATATAAAAGCCAACACTAAAATGTTAAATGAAAAATATGCAAAGCTGGAAGCAAATTTGTGTAAAATGTGTGGGATTTTGACTTGTCTTAGCATTTTTGTAAAGGTGGATAAGACAATTTCAGATATTCTTGAATGGAATAGTGACATTTTTCCTATTTCTGAAAGTGATCCTTCTGGATGTGTTCCACAGCCCACTCCTAGCCTAAACTGGCTCTGCTGTCATTGCTGTCAGCAGTGGCAAGCCTGCCGCTTGGTATGAATTGGCTGGGATTGTGGTCCTGCTTATCCACTTTTATTAACCAGCATTCTGGATAATGTATACACAAAGGGGAATTTTTCTTAAATTGTACTTTTTTCCTTAAATATCTCATTATAATGATTCTTCAAAATCTGATGAGTGGTAATATACTTGCTTTTGTTGCATACATACAGTCGACTGCAAATCCACCTACTTCCCAATTAAGGGAGCAAAGCAATAGAACTGGTTTTCATCAGAAAATGTCTGTTAAAATTTTTGGGGTGAAAGGGTTGCAGCTCTACAAAATTATGTTATGTTAAGAAGGTAATTCTGAAGATAAAACCCCGAAACAAAGAGATGTGAATACAGTTTTGGGAAGTGATACAGGTGTTTTAATTGAACTCCCGTTTATAACAAAGCAGGTTGTGTGTGCACTTTCCTAACACTGACAGAGACATCTAGCTTCTGCTATTGCCAGCACTGCTGGGACTTTTGCTCTGCATAAAACACTCCAGCTGGCAAAGGGCCAGCATGAGGCTCTGTAGACTGATTATGTTCTTTCTGAGGAGGTACATATGTGTGTCTCCTGTAACCCTCATGCTGCCTTCCAATGCAAAGTGAGAGTGCAACCCATGCTGGCTTACCTTGTGAGTTAGGGAGTGTTGTTTGAGATGGTGGGGCTGCACAAACTCCATGCCGCATTCAGTGCAGATGTATGGGCGGATGTCTTTGTGCTTCATCATGTGGTTTTGCAGTTGGCTTGGGTACTGGAAGGTCTTATCACATTCAGTGCAATTGTACTGTATAGGGCCACGGTGGGTTGTTAAGTGTCTCTTCAGCTGGGCCAGGGTTGGGAAGTCCAGACCACACTCCACACAAATGTTCTCTTGGCCACTCTCATGCTTAGACTCATGTGCTTTCAGCTCGCTGGGGTAGGCAAAACCTCTGCCACAGATTCTGCAGTTGTAAGGCTTGATGTCACTGTGTTGCATCATGTGTCTCTTAAGGTGACTGGTTTGAGTGAAAGCCTTGTGGCACACCTGGCATTTATGTGGCCGAGTGCCCTGGTGTGTCAACATATGGGTATGCAAGTGGCTCAGCTGCTTGAAAAGCTTGCCACACCGGGTGCAAGCATGTGGCTTAATGCCACTGTGCCCCAAGATATGGGTGACCAAATTGTACTTGGATGTATAAGACTTCTCACACATGGGACATTGCCAGCGTTTCTGTTCTCCCCCCACATCAACATAGTAACTGTCATCTATCTGAAGGTTGACATCTACTCTTTCCACTTTTTGTTTATTTTCACCACTTTCTCTTACTGCAGCCCTCCTGAAGGGTGACTCTGGAGGTCTTTTCATTTGAAAGGGGTTCCTGAAATGAAAGCTTGGTGGCACGATAAAAGGAAACATTAAGCCAGGGTGGACTTTAGGATAACAAGGGTAAGGAGCCTGCGTGAATGCTGGGCTACTGGGCCATGCCATGTTAGGCTTCACTGGTTCTTGCTTGATGGGCTTGGCTCCAAAGTGCTCCAGAGTTCTGTAGAACTGGAAACCGAAGTTGCAAAGGTCAATCATTTGGGAACTGTACTTGGGCTGTGCTGGCTGTTGGAACACCAAGGGGAGACTGGAAGAGCCTATGTCATTGTGATCTTCAGGTCTGTCTGGTGGTGGTGAGGAGCCCTCGAGGGCAACAGAAGGAGGCATTTTTGTTGGCATGCTCTTGCGTTTCCGAGACCCTCCTTCCAAGGACCCCTGGAATGTTTCCATTTCTCCAAGAGGAGGAGGGCCATAGTGGAAATGTGAGAGATGTGATCTGAATTCTTCACCAAACTGAGTTGTTCTGTGTGGCTTTGTAACAGGGCTCAGTGGCTGCAGGCAGCGGGAGAAGGGAGAGGCTTGGCTACTCTCCACATTAAAACTTGTTTCTTCGTTCTTGCTAGTACACTTTT
>VZTO01004099.1:19447-63502 GCA_013400615.1 Syrrhaptes paradoxus
ACCACTTTCTCTTACTGCAGCCCTCCTGAAGGGTGACTCTGGAGGTCTTTTCATTTGAAAGGGGTTCCTGAAATGAAAGCTTGGTGGCACGATAAAAGGAAACATTAAGCCAGGGTGGACTTTAGGATAACAAGGGTAAGGAGCCTGCGTGAATGCTGGGCTACTGGGCCATGCCATGTTAGGCTTCACTGGTTCTTGCTTGATGGGCTTGGCTCCAAAGTGCTCCAGAGTTCTGTAGAACTGGAAACCGAAGTTGCAAAGGTCAATCATTTGGGAACTGTACTTGGGCTGTGCTGGCTGTTGGAACACCAAGGGGAGACTGGAAGAGCCTATGTCATTGTGATCTTCAGGTCTGTCTGGTGGTGGTGAGGAGCCCTCGAGGGCAACAGAAGGAGGCATTTTTGTTGGCATGCTCTTGCGTTTCCGAGACCCTCCTTCCAAGGACCCCTGGAATGTTTCCATTTCTCCAAGAGGAGGAGGGCCATAGCGGAAATGTGAGAGATGTGATCTGAATTCTTCACCAAACTGAGTTGTTCTGTGTGGCTTTGTAACAGGGCTCAGTGGCTGCAGGCAGCGGGAGAAGGGAGAGGCTTGGCTACTCTCCACATTAAAACTTGTTTCTTCGTTCTTCATCATATTTGACTTTTTCTGTGTTGCCCAAATTCCTTAAAACAAACAAAAATCCAAATCTCTTTATTTCTCCCTTTTCTCCTCATTTTAACATCTTATTGTCTATTTTATTGTTTTCGAGGTTGTTGGTTTTTTTTTAACTAAATGCAACTGAGTATGTCTTAGGCCCATAGAAGACAAAGGCCTTTTAAAGCAAAATTAAATTGATTAATGGAGAACAAAGAAGCTGTAGTCTTCCTGCGGTAGAATTCATGGTTTAAGTAAAGCTTGACCCGTTCAATATCTTTGCAACATAGACATGCTGTACCATGACACACTATTTTGCAGCTGAATCTGTACGGCAATGTTCCTGCTCAATTTAATTCAGCCAGGCTATTTATGGGCAAAATCCAGTCCTTGGCAGTGCATGCACAGGCTCTAGAAATTGGAGGTGCATCTAAAGGATATGGCAATACAAACAATAATGTGCACATTTATTATAGTTGTGACATGAAAAGCCAAAGCCAAAAAATGCTAATCTTCTTTGTATCATTAACATGTGCTGCTGTGACAGAAAACAATGGCCAAGTGATCTAAGGACACTGTGTACCATCAGGTTTTGTGCCGTGTTTCCTGGCTGCTCTCACTTTGTATTGTAATAAGAAGGTGGAGATTAATTTATTTCTTTGTTTTAATCCAGGAGATATTTACCCGGCAGATTTGGGGGAGGAAAGGCCTTTGACGAAATTACAAATTACATTCAATTTTATAGACTTAATCTGGGTTTTTTTTTTGTTTCTAAAAAGGTGGGCAAAATCTCTGCTATAAAAATAAATATAGAATTAATGTCAACAGCTGCACGGGTCTCCAGAGTAATCGACACTTAGGAATGCTCAGAGCCTTTCTAGTGGTACAGTGTGACAAGGCAGATTAATAATTGTCTTCTGGCAAAATTTTATGTTTCACTGATGATACAGGGAACTTATCCTGAATTTGGGGTTCGACTAAAATATTGGTTATGATTTTTGATTTCTCTTAATTAAGGTTACTACCTTTTGCCTTTGCTCTCTAGGTATGCACTTATCTGAATATGTGTGTGTGTGTGTGTACATTCACCTATCNGAGTTTACTTGTTGATGTTTTGGATTTAAAAACCCAACAATATTGGTGCTTAGCTCTTTCAATGATCCATTATATCTATGTGTGTGTGTGTGTGTACATTCACCTATCCAACCAGGTGCAGGTTAGTTTGGAAGACTAGAGGTATTTTCCCTCTGTCATCTGTGACATGTTGATGCTATTTTTAACGCTGTTCTTGGAAATGCTGGGTGGAGAACATGAAGGTAGTTGGAGTGCTAAGGACATTCCTCGTTCTTTTTCAGGAAGCTCCATGCTGGATAAACGTATTTCTAAAGATAGGTAAAAGCACATCTCTGTGACCTACTTAGGCTGTGGGCAAGAGAAGGCATCTTAAAAACCTGCTTGCAAACAGATTACTTCCTTCTAACAAAGCAGACTGTGGAATTATCTTTGACATATGGTGTGAAGCCAAAGGCTCAGTGGCAAAACTTTAAGATGGAAAATCTAGACAAAGAAGGAGTAGCAATTGAAGCAAAAATTGTAAGAACTGTAAAGCGATGATTCAAAAACCACCCATGATGGTGGAAAAGGAAAAAAAAACGCTTACAAATGGGACAAGTATGTAATAACTATATTTTCAGTCCCTAGATCACTGACTGGCAATAACATACATATGTACACACTCTATATAGATACAATATGATTGCGTGTGTTTATGCATATATATGTAATATATAATAGTGTGTATGTTCCATCAGAGAGGATTGTAAGGGAGTATGCATTCTGCTATGTTTCCTCAACACACTAACTCCCTAGGCAAAGAAAAGGAATAGTTAGATCTTGAAGATTCTTTGGGTACAAAGGTTTGACTTATTAAAAAGGGAGAAAGGAAAGAGAATCCTCTGAATGCTGAAAAAAACTCCACTTTTTTTCCAAAAGGGAAAAAGGTATTTTTAAAAATTCATGTTAAACAAAGTTAAACACACACAATTCAAACACAAAATACGCTTGGAGACCAAAACTTCCCTATAAAGTAACACCCCTATCTCTCAAATACCTTTCGTCTTGTGTATCTGTCTCTTTCCCAGCAATATTGGTATAAAATGCTTCAGAAAGCCCATAGCAATTAAGAATCCAGCTATGTTATTTACTGCTCTTGCTAGATTATTGAAATACTGCCAAAAATACATGGAAGTGACAGTGAGTTGTATCTATTTGCTCTCTTTTCTCTTGGCTGCTGGTCACTCCCTTCTTCCACAGCCTGTTTTATACAAAATTTCAATCTTTCTGGAACACAGAGCTATGGAAGAGGATGTAGAACTGCTTAAATTGCTAGAAATAAATAATTTCCTTGTACTACTAACCTTTGGCTGCTTTCGCCGAACATACGGGTTTAGTTCACTGTCCACAGCTACACACATCACGGGACCAAGCCTATGAGGGAAAGTGTTTAAACAGTCAGTGACCAGCACAGAGAGGTGGTATATAATCCAACAGAAGAGCACCTAAAAGGGAAGGGAGAGTACAGTTTTGCAGTCTAAATATGGATCACCTTGCTACTTTTTCTTCCCCTTTCAACTGACAGACCCCTTGATGCAGAAATACATTGAGGAAAGATTAAAAACAGTGTCTCTTCTCATGTCGTTTCTTGTTGCTAGCAAACTTACACTAATTGTAATGGGGGCATGATCTTCACCTTGACCAGAATTCAGTTCCATAAAAACGTGAGTCCTGAGGAAAACACAGAAGAAGCTGCAGATTTGACCACCGTGCAAGTAATAGTTAAAATGCAGTCCCTTCTACTTTAAATAAATTCAGTAGATAAATTTGAAGCTTTTAATAACACACTACCCCAATAATTTCGTTCCTTGTGACTCGGGAGTAGGTGATCTCATATTGACATTGAACAATGAATTAAGGGGGAGTGAATTGAAGAATTTAAAAAAAAAATCATGTAGGGACCTTTTGTGTTTCCTGTATAAGCACTTTAAAACCTCTTTCCTTCTTCAGCACTTAGAATTTAAAATGTAATGCTATGTGGCACAGTGGTGTGTGATTCTAAACATTGATGTTAGTTTAAACCTGGATAGATATTAAAAATTATAGTTTTTATTAGTAATATTTCTTTAGACTTCAGTAGAACAAAGATTCTGCTTCCTGCAGTGGAGTGCTTCCTGTCTATAGACCAATGATAAGCACAGCCACAAAAATGTGAGATTACAAAGTTTCTCAAGCTTAAACACTGCCCACTGCTGTTCTTATTTTGCTCTTGGACAACACAATGGTAAAACCAGAAATGAGAACAAGATGAGTGAAAGTGATATATACCCTCTGAGAAAGGGAAATGGGCCACCTTGTTAGGAGGTTTGAACTTGCGTTTGCTGTTTCAGAAGACGAAAGAAAGAAAAATATAGGAAGTCTAAAGGTGGCTTCCAGCTTCTCTTAGCTGGAAGAGAAATCTCTTGTTTAACTGAACATGAACGCCTGTAGAAACTGTAGCCTGTAAGACTGCATTTCTGCTCTCCTCTTGAGGCCTGAAATGTTGGCATCTTTAAGGAAAGAATGAAAGCTAACTGCTGTTTCTGTGTTAGGTGTGGTAAGCATCAGCGACAAATGACACTCTATTACATTTCTTGAGCTTAAGTTGAAGAGCTGGAGAGCATCAGCCTTATTGGATAACAAGGTGGAGTTTTTTTTTAGAGGCTGGCTTTTGTAAACTGTTACTATAAAAGTGGTTACGGTTGTCTTAATAGGTTTAATGGGAACTCCTTCATCCAGTTCACACTTCCATATTGGTTTTGGTTCTAAATGTATTCAGTCATACAGCTGTTGAACTAAGCATTTAATTCTTTACCTAGTTTTCACACATTTGCTTTTTTACAAAACCTGAATCAGTCTCAGGATCTGAACAAGGGGGACGTACTATGATGAATTCCTCTCATTTCAGCAGCGAAGGAGTGTTCCCTACTGAATCCA
Source organism: Syrrhaptes paradoxus (assembly GCA_013400615.1). Classification (NCBI taxonomy): domain Eukaryota; kingdom Metazoa; phylum Chordata; class Aves; order Pterocliformes; family Pteroclidae; genus Syrrhaptes; species Syrrhaptes paradoxus. Next base: position 24,113 of record VZTO01004099.1, read on the forward strand.
TTGATTTATTTGTCAGACTTTGAAAATGCTAGAAATACCTGTACAGACATGGATTTATCCATTCCAAGTAACCAAGTATTTTCAGTTAGTACACATCTGAATCCTCCTTTACAATTTTCCCTGCTAGTTTCCTTCTATGGCAGTCTGAACCCTCCATAAGCCTCTTGCTCACTTATTTTTGTGTTATTACTTCCTGCTGCCTGTAGTGTGTGAGTCAAGTCCTGCAATAATATTGCTATTTCCCATTTCCTTTTCCATTGGGAATTTCATAATTTTGGAGGGGGAAAATAATCATGTGGACATTTTTAACCTGTAATTTTCTGGTTTTATGACCTGTCTTAAGAAGTTGGACTAGATGATAATAAAGGTCCGTATCTGTAAAATCCATGCACCTACTTGTCATTTCAACAGTCATATTTCTGTTTGCAGGTGCACCCTTGGCGAATTATGAGAAGTTTGAAATATGCACAAAAGACTTAGAGTTATTTCAATACTATGTTCACTAGACACTGGCTCAAACTGCTGTTGTTACTCAATAATGGGTTACTTGTACATTTTTTTGCAAATTAGACATTTTATTTTATTTTCTTCACTGAAAGAGTGATCAGGCATTGGAACAGGCTGCCCAGGGAAGTGGTGGAGTCACCATCCCTGGAGGTGTTCAAGAAACGTGTAGATGTGGTGTTTAGGGACATGGTTTAGTGAGTTAGGTGGTGTTGGGTTGATGGTTGGACTTGATGATCCTTGAGGTCTTTTCCAACCTTAATGGTTCTATGATTCTGTGATTCTATTTACTCTAGGCTTGAGTGACTACAGTCATTAGAGGAGGACAGAAGGAAAAACACCACATTCAAACCCACGCCAGAACTTTGTTAAAATCAGTGTCAACGCTACTCTTTTAATCTTTAGAGAAGTCCATGCAGGGTGTATTTTCCATCTATGTTCTCCAGTCATAAATATCCACATTTCAAGCACATAAATTTGAAAAATGGACTCTTACTAACATACACTCAGTATGTGCCAATATACTCAAGCTGAGTCTATAAACTGAGTACATGTTATACATAAACTGGGTATATGTTAACAGACCCAAATCAGCCTTAAAGTCCTTATACTACATTGTTTAAAGGTAACCTAAGAGATGATTTACATTTTAAACTAAGAGAGTTATTTTTCTGCCACAGTGTGGAGCCAGGAGAAGACAGAAATTTGGACTGCCTTGCAAAAATAAACATGGATTTAGGGAAAGCATCCAAAATCAATGAATGCAGATACTGATTAGGGAGACACAAATGTTGGGGAAGCCTTAAAAAACCAGTCCTGAGCTGAGACTAATAGATGCTGGGGAGTTTGTTCAAATCTTTTCCAATACCACTTCTACAAACTTTTGTTTTTTCTCTCTCTCACATGCATGCAGAACCAGTGTCAAATTAAGACCGTGATTTAACCGTCAGCTTAATTGTCTTCTGAGATAAGGCTTCTTGTTGTGTGCCTTTTATGAGAAAGCTATGTCTGCTTAAATGGGGAACACTATTAAGATAAGGATATTGCCATAAATATTTCTCTTCCCCTTTTGGATTACTGTCATTAATAGAATTGGAATTGGAAACAAGGGAACAATTGCTCATTAAAATGATCTGGAATGACTGAAAATGAGAAGTGAACCAGATCAGGTTTTTTCTTCCTACATTAGTGTGATAGTACAGAGGAGTTTGGTGTCTTTTCACTTCTCCCTGGGAAACTACCTTCATCTGCTAGTATCAGGCTTCAGGATAAAACTTCTTCTTTCCATCATCAAATGTTGTGGGTTTGTTTTTTTTTTTTTTCGTCTTAGCAAATGCTTGGTAAAGGAAAACTGATAGCCTTGGTAACTCTTCCTAGGGCATAATTAGAGCTCACTGAGGCTTATGGAAAGACTTCCAATGAACTCTGAAAATGATCCTTCACAATTTTTTTTTTATTTGTTACGGGTTCTGTTGTCCAATGAGACATGACCCTACCTATGCCATGATCAAAACTCGATACTTTTGACCCACATATTGTGCACATATGATACGGAAAAAAATAACTTATATCCTGTGACAATGTTAACAGATGGTAACCTTTGAAGACAAACTTAATGGAAGTCATACAATTACAGATCTAAGAAACTTAACTGAATAAAAAACCTGACACTTCTAAACAGCTTAACATGACACAGTAAGTAGATGCAACATGCAATGAACTTTCAAAGATACCTTGTATATTAAACATTTTTTTTTCCTTCTCTGACTCTGTTTTTAGCATGTCTTCCTTGCTTCATGTTTGAAGTTTGATAATTTTAGATATATCATCTGCTCTAAGGGCTTCCTATGCAGTGTGACTGCATTAATATTGTGTGGGAGATGACACCAATACAAATAAATGAGTCTTCTGTCAGAAAACTCTACAAGAGAAATACTCTCGCTGCATTGTCTTTGTTATTCCCAAATTCTAACATTTTGTTTTACATAATTTTTGGTTTGTTTTAGCTGGGAAATACAGAATATTAGGAAACACACCCATTTGCCTGCGCTGCCTTTAAAGTGGCTTTTGGAGTCATCTTGGATGTAAGTGTAACCTTTTTTCTACTCAGTTTTCAGGGAGCAAGAAGCCATGAGCACAGTTACAGTGGCATAGTTACTTTGGTATTTCTTGTAACAGAGAAAATGTTTAAAATAATATCAAAATGAGTGCACATTCACTTTCCCACAAGTTCCAGGTCATTTTTGTTTTGATAATTATAGGAAATGTTTAACTAGATTCTGAAATTTCCTCTGTTGAAAATCTAGAGCAGTCCCATCACCCAACTTGCCAAAGCTGGAGCACTGTTAGTGGCATTAGATGTGCTTATAGAAAGGTTTGCACCATAATTTGCTTTTTAATGGTGGCGTTGACTAGATTAAAAAAATACTTGCCTGGTGCTGTAGTGAGGTAGCTGTAGATATTTTTCTTCTCTCCAGTGGGCGTACTGTGTTCTCAGTTTAATAAAATGATTTGCTATCCCTCTCATTGCTTTTCTGTGTGTTCCGTCCTTAGTTTAGCAAAACCTTTGCTATCATTCACATGCCTTTACTGTTGCCTAACAGGTCACAGAGCAGTATGGCTGGGTTAACCACTGAACATCTGCGACAGGGCCTTGTTGGTAATGCCCCTAGCAGTACTTTAGCCTCATGGACCATCTCTAGTTATTTCGACGTATGTACAAAGTGCCCTTTGAGTACAGTTTAGGCTTGCTGCTGTTTTGGCTCTTTATTTCTCTTTTTCTTATCCTCCTTTCTCCTTTTTCTTCTTTTTTCTTCCTCTTTGTGAGTTTTCTTAGTTCTTCTCTTATGTTTCCTCCCCTCTTCACTTCTCTGTTCCTTCTGTGGTTCACTCCCTCTCTGCTTCTCTATTCTTTATGCTAAAATGCATATGTGCAGAAGCACACAGATAATTTGTATAACAAAGTGGATGTTAAGCCTACAGCCTCTGAAGTAAAGTCACCCCAAACTACATATGGTGGCAGCCTGCAAGGCAAAGCAAATTATCTGGTCTAAAAGTGTATAAGGGGCAAAGATTATACGTCCTCAGCTGAGCACCTCCGCCAGCCTGAATCTCTGATACCAACACAGAATTCAAGGCTACTATGTGGTGGGGAGGAACGGGAGAGGGAACAGCTGTTTTCTGGCAGATGTCTACCATGGGGTCCAAAGCGCAGCCTTGCCTCTCACCTCTGCCCACAGCAGGGTGGTCTCTGGCCCAGCCTCTTGTCTTTCTTTTTCCTTTTGCAGAAACCTTGTAAGTGTAGCCTGAAAAGGAGCTGCTGGTGAGATGTGGGAGGATGTAAAACTAGCCATATCAGCTCAGGCTAGTAGTGTAGCTAACCCAAGAAACTGGTCTTGAGAAGAATATAAGGAATGTAAAGAGTATTGTGACAATTTTCCAGCATGGTCTTCAGACCTCCAGCTGGCTGTGGCTCAGAAATTTCCTGATCCAAAGATGTTGTATTCTGATTTTTTTCTTCTTTTGTGAAGGAAAGATTTGGATAAAAGTTATTTAATATAAAAATCCAAATACAACTCTTTCTTCTGGGGTGAGGCGTGTACAGAGATGGGTAGCTGTGTCCTGGGGAAGTGAGATATCTCTGAGTTCTTTAATGGGGCATCTTGGACCTCCAGAGATTCAGACAGGAGCTAGGGCACTGGGAGCTGCACTGTGTAGTAGGCAATCCCACCTACACTCTTCTCAATCTACCTCTCCCTGAAACATTTCTCTTTCTTCTACTTAAAGTCCCCTGAAACCCATATGTACTGGAGGTTATTTCAATCATGTCCCACTTCCCATCTCCCCACCACTCCCTGAATGGGTGGCCCATCCTGCTTCAATTTCTTTCATCTTTAGAAACTGATCATTTGCCCCTGTAAAGCTGGATCACTTTTGCTCTTAACCCTTGAACTGCATAATCTTTATCAGTTAGGGGTTTTTTTAATGTACAACGCCTCCCTTGTTTCTTTTTTTCACCAAAACAAGAAAGCTAAATATATCCATAGCCAGAACTCTGAATAGAAGTTTGGAGGATACGTGGATGAACCATCGCCTCAAGCAGGCTAACCTGTGTGTGGCACTGGGCTGCTTTGAAGGCATTCCTGTGTTCATGTCAGGAAGAAATTGTCATATGTACTTCAGACTAGTTTCATCTGTTTTGAAAAGAAAACAAAAATGCAAGGCTGAGGGCTGAGAGCTGTTGTCCAGGAAATAAGCACAGGTCTGTGTATAGGCTAGGATGCACCTTAACAAATTGCACTCACCCTTACTGGACCCTCAGTCCCTTCTGTAACTTTGACACTGCAAAAAGGGGTTATGAGGCAGAGTTAACTGAAAGGAATCTGATACCATAGTCAAACCCCTCAGGGTGGAGGAGGGAAATGAATCAAAGTCTCCCACCTCATAGCTGTTATATTTTGCACTGATTTTGATGCCATTGGTGTATATTCAGTTTCATATAAATATTCTTACAGGACTGATTCCCTTAGAGCATTCAGGCACAGGTATACAAAGTTTCAAGACCCTGCCCTGACTAGACCACATTGGCCATGATGGTGGCATCAGGAACACATACAGTAGCAGAGCTTTAAATATGCAAAGCTTGGCTCATGCCCACAGAGCAGGTGGAAATGCAATTTGATCCTGCCCTCATTAGTTAATGGAATTAACGATGGGTTGGCCAGCTCAGTTAATTACTCAAGCAACAACAGTAAGTCTTCCTAAGTAACTGCCTTACTTGTCTCCCTGGCATTGTCCACATTGTACTGAAATAATTATGGAAAATCTGAGGTGTAGCAGAGAATAAGATTTGGAAATTGGCTGTATGAGGTGATGCCAATAAGACAATTTTCTTCCTTTTTTTTTTTTTAACTGGATAAGGAGGTCTCATGTCAGAGGCTGGAACCATGGATCTGCCCTTATCTTTATAAAGTATGTGGAGTCATTTTAACCACTGTTTTTAGAAGTCCTATCATTCCATCCTTGTTTCCTGTCTAATTCCATATCTGCCACTGCAAATTTAAATAGTGTGTTTTTGGCACCATAGGACTCCTATGTATGACATTGTTTTTTCCCTGGAAAATTAGCAAATAACACCATACACCTATTATAAGAGACAGGGTGAACTGAATCACAAATAAATTATATAAATATAAGGAGGGATCTGGAAGTAAAATAGTAATATTGAATAAAGTGTAGAGTCCTTGAAAGAACGCTTTGGACAGAATCTTTCCACCTACAAAGCACAATCATTAAACACTATAGAGTGAAGTGGAGACAGAGGGGGTTTGAGCTGTACAGTAGCATTATTTTAAAACAATAATGGACCTGTGCAGAATACCCAAAATTAGAATGGTCAAAAAAGCATGCCCTTCCATAACCCTCATGCTGTCCTGCTTGGACTGTTGTTTTGAAAGTAAAACTTTTGCTGGGATTCATGACCTTTAAAAAGGAAACAGACTAAGCTTTCATTCCTACTGTAATCCCAGTGTTGTTATCACCTCTATGGAGACTAGGGAGATGGTCTGGTCTCCTCCCACCTCTTTGTTATTGTAAGGGGTAGCTGAGGGCCACTTTCAGATTTTGTTCTTCAAGCCAGCCCACTGGCAACCTCCTACACAATTAGCAGTTAATGTACAGGAAAGCAATTACATCTTGTGAGCATTGCATGTGTAAAACAACAGGTATCTCAAAAAAGAAAGTACCAGATAAAATGTATGCATAACCTTGGAGAAGGGAAGAGGAGGATTGTATGAGAGAGTTTTCATATGAAATCTCCAAAACAGATTAGTTTTTCCTGAAAGTCTAGTTTTACTTAAACATGGCGGAGTATTAATAGCCTTCAACAGGACTGTTGCTTTTTGTATTTCTTTTTTGTGTTCAGTTCTTTGTTTCACACAATTGAAAACCCATAGCGAAACTAAAGGTTGCAAAACTGGCAAGTATCATGTGTTCCAGTAAAACATGCTATATCCTACAAGAACTGAAAGAAAAGGATTTCATCCAGAAACTGACAGAATTAGGAAAAATATATCTGTTACTGAACACATCTTTTGGTGTCCAGTTCATTAAAAGAAATTAACAGATTAAGATTTTCTAGTAGTTTAGGAAAGATGAATAGATTTGCTTTCAGCTGAAGTTTGCACAGAATTCTTGATGGAAAAGCTGCTTAGCTGAAATTACCAATTAATCCCTATTAACCTCTATTACTCACTTGCAATTAAACTGGTTCTAAGTAGTGACTTAGACAATTCCCTCTGAAGAGAAGTTCAGTAGGAAATTGGAACAAAGGAATTAGAGATGTCAGTGCCGTTCTTAGGACACCACTGTGTTTATCCCATTGATACCCAAATAGAAAAAGCTAAGAATCATGGGCAATGAGACAGAGTTAAAAGTGTCTCTTAAGGTAAACTACTGGGGTACTGGAGGAAACTACTTTTGATATGTCTGCACTGTGAATAGGGAGCTCTGGTTTCCCTCCTGCCAGAGCACAAAATCTATGTTAAAGTGTTGAAAGCATGCTGAACTAAAATATGTATTTATTGTTCAAAAAAAATTATCACCTTCACATATATCTCACAAATGCTTTCAAATAAGGATTCATTTCTCAAAATGAATTAATTTTGTTTAAAGAGAAATATGCTCAGTTTGAATATAAAATGGTATTTTTGACTGATCATACAAAGTGCCTGCAAGGAAGTAATTTACAATAACTTCCTCTCTGGCGTTGCCCTTCACTTGTGTTGCCAAGCTTGAATCTTATCCTTGACTGAACAGTAAAATGCAATTGCTTTCCCTCTCTGATCCCCAAAATGCATCCTGCATATTGCTCTTAGTTATTTGGTTAACTTCTAGGAAGATTTAAAAATAAACAACTAAAGGAAATCTGAAATTTAAAACAGATTTTATATTTCTTTAATGATTTTGATCACTTGGAAGACAAATCTCTATGTAAATCAACTAACAGGGAGAAATTATTGAGGTTAATTATTTTAAACTAAAACATTTGAAAAATCAGTTTTACTTAATTCAATGAACTAACATATGGAACAGGAATGACAGTTCAGACTAGGCCAGACATCATTAACAGGTAGTGGAACAGAGATTAGAGCTACAAAAAAATAAGAAATTATTTTTTGCCAAAAAAAAAAAAAGTGAGAGAAAAGAAACTCAACACAGCTTGAAATCTGAAATTCTGGACATTTCCCGAACCACTCTAGTACTAATTCTTCACCATTAGTGATGCCAAATGCTTGTTCTGGATACTAATTAAGTTCAGATTTTCATCACAAGAAAGGGAAACCAAAAGATCATCAAACCACTGTAACTCTACCCCATGTCTAAGAACAGCCAACCAGCAATATAAAATGAAGTTTTGTAAAAAACACCTTATATATTAATGTAACTCTCTCTCTCAATTTCCCCTCCACCCCCCCACACACCTTCAAAACAACACAAAGATTCTGTTCAGAGCTTTTCTCTGGAAAAATGTCAAATGCCACATAGAAACCTGGAATATCTGATAGAGATTATTGCTGTGTTTTGGGAGAAATGTTGGCAGGCAAGGCTGAACTATGGGCAGAGGGACAGTACCCAGAGGACAAGTAGTTGTGTGGCTTCTGTTCTGACTTACTATCCTGACCATGTTCAGTGCATTTCACTGGATGCCTCTTCATGCATTTTTGCTGTGTCTAGCAGTGAATGAGCTAGTGAAAATGTTCACTGTAGTCATTAGAGGGAATCCTGAGTTCTGATCATTTGCCTGCGGAATCCAGTGACACCTCTTCAATTGAATTTCTTTATCTGTGGCTTAATCTTAGGAGTGTTCCACTTTTGTGACAGGAAAAAAAAATGTATTTAGGGTCCAAAGGCTTTAATTAGTATTTTGTTTTTTCTATCAGAAAGATGAGGAGATAGGGAGAAGGGGTCAGTCAGCACCATTTCTCTGATGCACGACTGCTTCCACAGCATCTTGTCAAAATGTTACCTACAGACATACAAAAGGGTTCTGGAAACCCTGGTGACTTCATGTTGTGAGAGCAGCACTATGCAGAAAAGCTGTCTGATACAACATTAGTGCTGGTGTGATTCCTTGTTGTGGTGCTGCAGAAAAAATACTGTTTTCCTGTACCTTTATTGATGGATGCGTTTAGTTTCTGGTAAAGCTATGAGCACATTGTTGTCAGCTTGCTCTTCCAGGAGGTTCTTTAACTTTTTGCGCAATTCCTAACACAAGGCAATAGTTTTGGACAAATACAGAATGCTCTTCATGGCTTCAGAAACCTGCACTAGGGATCCAACCCAGAGTGGTCTGGTGCCTACCAGATGGTTCAAACAAATTCTGCTGTTCCTCAGACACTGACAGATGCTCTAAAAACAGGTCATCAATTTCCTTTTCACCTCCTGATATTGTCTTATTTGCATATGTATTCTAAATACTTTAAAGAAAAAGTAGACAGATAGAAAAATATCCTGCTACCTGGAAGTACTGTGTGAAAGACACCCCTATTTCAAATAATGCTTTAAGATAATTTTACCTGAAGTTGAAACACCAGGCTAAATCACTGATTGCTATAGAAAGCACCTCAGCGAGAGCACCAAACCTGACATAGTGACAATATTCCAATGTGTTCTTCCTGAATATCTTCAGAGTGGCTATATTTAAGTTTGGTTTAAATCTAATGTATTGGTTGTTGGTGGGAGCATTTACTCTTTTCCAATTTTCAAAGACCTTAGTAGCAGCTCCAGCATAGAGCCCTCCACAAAACAAAAAGAGGACTCTTTTGTTATACTCTACAAAAAGAGTCTAACAGTTACATCGCAACCCTAACCAGAGAAGACTAAAGCGTAAGTGGCTTTTGCACAGTTGGGAATAGCAACAGTCCAGTGAAGAGGAAGATTGGAAGTCATCTTGTCCCTCCGAGACAAGAATCTTATGGCTTATCAAAGGGGCCTGGGGCCAGAATAGTCTGCTCCCTTTGAAGGGGCAAAGCCGCGTGCTTCCACCCCAGAGCTGCCACACCTGCTGCTCCACCTTGGGAACACCACCCTCGGAAATTCTTTCTATGCAGAGAAATTAGATGGTTTATATTCTTCATCAGGCCTCCAGAGGACTGCACAAGTAATGTCTGCTTGCTGTCCATTAGTATACCTTGTAGTACAGCATCGCCTAAGAATAACAACTAAAAGGTATGATCCTTCTCATAGCCTTGCTTTCAATTTCAAATCAGTTGTACCTTTCTTTAATTCATTGGACAAAACAGATATTATCAATATGTGAGACTCAGTTAACCTTGCAGCTTTTTGTAGTTAAATGAACCTTCAGATTTAATGAACACTTGTGTTCTTCAGTGTTCTCTGAATTCTAGTGCTGCTAATGAGCATAAGCAGAAGGAAAGTTGGATGTTTTCAGGTTTACTTTTTATTAATATTTGCAAGGAGAAAATACATTTTCAAGAAACACACTTTTTGTCCTAAGTTTTTGTTTTGAAATCACATTAATTCATGCACACCCAAAAAGTAAAAGGAAAATGTGTCAGTGTTTTAGCTTTCCTAGTAGAAGAGGGAAGGAAGAGAAAGTAGGAGTAATAATTCTTTTCATCCTTCATTCAAATAGTTAATAATGTGACTTTCTAATGTACAAAGCAGGAAATAAGGAGTGAAATTTAGAAAAAAAAAGGGGAAGTTTTCACAAAATTTCTTCACATAACCTTCAGAGCACGAAAATATTTTCTTTTAATATACGATTACTCAACTTAATTATTTCCAGTGTCATTAGAAGTCTTTACAATACATTAAACATTGTTGGTTTAGAAGGAAAATGCTGTGTTTTACTTATCAAGATCAGGGTAACACTAATATAAAACCATTTGTTTTAAAAAATCAAGTCACAAGTGTATAAAGTTTGTAAGAAACTATGACAAAGATTAAATAATGTTTTTCATTGGATCATTACTGTTTTAGAAGACAGGCAACAAAGACTAGTCCCTGCCAGATAGATATAAAGAAAAAAATCAGACATCTAGCATGCAGTACAATATGTGTCCTAAATAACCAAGAAGTATTAACATAGCCCATTTTTATTAGATGAAAATCTGAATAACATCCATAAAGTTCCACTGCATTTTTATAGCAATGGAGAGCTGCAGTCTCAGTTTCAGAATATCAGCTTTTCAGTAGGGAGAAAATAGCCCCAAGTCATCTCTTTTTCCAGAATTGCCTCTTTCTTTTTAAAGGTTTCACATTGTCTCTCTATAATTCCTCTTTCTCCAAGCTGACATCTCTTCCTTTTCAGTGGTCTTCTGGGATGGTAAACTAGAATGTGGAAAACTAGTGTTTATGAAGAAAATTCTCATTTGGTTTTAACAGGTAGCTAGTTGTGTTTAAAAATTTGTTGGGATATAAAATTGCTTCATCAAACAAATGAATAATTTTACAACTATCTGTAGCAGTCCAGACAGCACTTGCAAGGTCTGTTTGAATGAGCAGTTTGTTTCATTGGACCAGCTACTACCGGGGGACGTGAACTAGTGCTCAGTAAACATGGGTCATTTCTTATCAAGAGGCTACTTTTCTTTACACGCTTTTGCCTGATTTCTGTCCTTAAACCATGGCCACACAAAAGCCCTTTTCCTTTATGCAACATTGACTGCTTTTGTTTCCCAGGGCGCTATTCTGCTGACATATCTGGCTGAGTGGAGTGGTCCATTCAAATAAATCTTTCTGCATCGAAGACGCTTGGCAATATCAAAGAGCGGAAACAATATAAGTGGTACCTGGGGTGATCCATACTCTTCTGTCTCTGTATACCAGGCTTGTCTTGGGTTGCTACCATGATTCATCCCCCTGTGCTTCTCCCATTCTAAATACTGCGTATCTATCTGTCACTGCTAGAAACAGCACCTAAAAGACATTCCAATATGTTCATCTGCGAGATGCACATCATGACACTCAGTCAATAAGGCAAGGCTCTTATTGTTGTGTTTGTTTGAAAGAATGAGAAAACAATAGAAAACTCCTTAAAATGGAAATATTCAAATTATCACCTGTTCAAAAATTTATATTATAGATAGCAAAATGTTAGTGGGAATGTAATGCAGTGCTACTGTTCTGCATTCAAACCTCACATTCCCAACAGTTTTTGCTGTTAAAGAAGCTGATCCTAAATAAAAAAAAGGCAATTGATACTTACAGAAAGACTTATATTAGTTTCAATGCTTTTTGAATCACACCTGTTAACAGGATTTCCATGGGCTACGACTTGTTTCCATGATATCTTTGCCATCACTGGTTTAGTTTTGTTTTTAGTTTTCAGAACAAAAGTAAAATCTGTCTATATTTTGTTTCATTATAATTGAGAACGAATCAAATTGAAATAATGGCTTTAAATAATTCTCTGGGAAATTATGTACACTGACTGACCTTTTGCTCATATTGCTATATACATAAATGTGGCTCTTAGCAATAGCAGCAATAAGACTTCAAGCATAATAAACAGAGCCTCTCTCTTTTTATTCTTGGTTTAATGCTTCAGTATGTTTTTTTATAATGTTGAGGGGAATAACTGAAAACACATTTCACAAACTTTTAATTCGTGGTGTCATCTGGTAGTAGATCTGTACTCAATCTGTCCTCAGACTATTCCCTTCTCTGCTTGTAAATATCTCAGCAATGTGAGATAAGGATAATGCACCAGCCAAAAATCTCCTCTTCCTGACACCTCAAGAAAGATATTAGTTGTGTTACAAACTACCATTTTTCCAAATCATACTGCAGTTACCCTAGCAATAAAATATACAATGTGAAAACAAACTCCAAATGATTGTAAAGATGTATTATTTGAAGGAAAACTAAACCTGATAGGTAAAATTAAGAATGAAGTTCAAAATTCAACTATTTACTGCCAAGTTAGTAAGCACTCCTTTAAGAATGTTCTTCCTATGTGCTCACGATTGGGGAATTGGTTTAAAAGTAGCATATACTGTTTTTTGGCCACCTACCATGAATATGAACACACATATTCTTTTTTTATGTATTTCAGACAATCTCTGTGAGAAAGAAGTTATTGTATACATGGTTCAAATCAAGAATACATTAATGTCCAGCACCTTCAGAAACAAAATCTGTACCTTAAGGCTGCAACTGGCTCTTAACTACATGGTTAACTGAACTTCTGAGCTTATCAGATCAAAACTCACAGGTGATTGCAATCCAGACTAGTGCTCTGCTGTTTGATCAAAATGACACTGCAAGTACAGAGTTTATTTATTTGTTAATGTTTAGGAGACTCTTCTACTTCTCACTTGAAGTTAAAAGTATTTTTCCAGTTGTTTGACATGTAACTGTCAAACTAGCTGTCCAAACCATCTATTTAATTTGAATCAGCATTTAGTCAGGTAAAACATAAACCCAGGTAGCCTGAGCAAAAGATGTGGCGCATGGTTTTCATGGCAACATCTGGCATTTACTTGCTATTAGCAGAGAATTCTTTGTAGGTTAAGTATAATGAAATTAAAGTAGTAATTGGTACCAAACTAGACTGAGCTGCAACATTAAGCTGTGGAGTTACAGAAACAAGTTATTTCCCCTCCTTTGGCAGAACCCATCTGCTGCTCCTAAAGCAAAGGGAATCTACAACTTACCCAGAAATCGGGCTGAGTTGGGGGTAGATCCCTCCTTCCTATGGAAGAACTTGCAGAAAGACACGAAATAGAGGGGGAAGAAAATCTTTTCCACTAGTTGGTCCAGCGAGGGGTGGGAGCAGAGGGCTGTCCAGGGTCAGAAGAGCAGCCCAAGTGCTCCAGCAGGACCAGGAGCAGGACAGCTCGAGCTGCCTGCCAGCCCCCTGCCATACCTGCCAGCCATTTGGAGCTACTCTGTCCAGGCTCTGGGAATCCTGCAGAGGACCCTGCACTTTAAACAGCTGCAGCTTGAAGAAATACTGGATAAGATGACCCAGGTCTCCTTCTGCAGAGCAATGCACACCTGTCCTAATTCTTCCCCTTACCTCTGCATTCTGCTCTTATAAAAGCATGACAGGGGAGGGGGGGATTTTTCTCTTGCAATATTTGGAACTTACTCTTGCATTCAATCACACATTTTATGCACCACTTCTGATCATTCTGATATATTTATGCCCAACATGAAAAATATTATTGGTATCTACAACAATGCAAACAACAAATAAACATTTGAGTCCATCCTACTACTGATGTTGGTGATCAGCCTCAGTGTTGTTATATACTACACAACATGAACTTCTATTTTTTTTTTCAAGTGAGAACCTGGAACTGTCTTGCACGTCTTAAATGTCACTGTTCCTAGACTAATCATATAGACGGATGAGTAGAGATAAACATGTGTGATCATAAGCACAATATGGTTTGAAGGAAAAGAAAGCCCTAGTAATTCTCCCACTAGAGCACAGGTTGGTGAATTGGCGCAGACTTCAGTAGTGGCAGATGATATGCGAAATACATCAATTTGCATATGACACAGCTTCTCCTTATTTCAGCAGTGGCCCACTGAATATTGATGAAATACTCAGGATAAAGTTAGCACAGCCTGTAATAAGATTCTTGTAGCAGAAGCCGTAGATGCAAAATTCACAGTAGTTAATATTATGAATATTATCAGACTCACTGGAAAACACTTTCTTCTCTGCGTTGCTTAAACTCTATGCTATTATCACTGGTATCTAAAAACCAGAGTACAGGTATTTATAACATAAATATACTGCTTGTCAATGCATATGGTTATTATCTTTTTATCAGTTAAATGTGTATCTGATTTACGCCTTTTCTTAATACAAAAGCATATATATTGCACCGCTAAAGAGTTAGCCATAAAAGCATTTTTACTTAACTTACCAGTTGCTGAAGCTGGAAGGAGTCTTGCCCTAAACTCTCTACCTGTTTTCATGTTGGTAATCTCTGTCTCTCTCTCCCTCTCTCTCCCTTCCCCCATGCAGAGATTGCAGTAAACTTAGAAAACTAGCAGGGACAGTGTTTCAAATGACTTAAGAAAGAGAACAGGAACAATCATTTCGTTCTCTTTTTTTCAGATGAGTACAGTACCTTCAGAAAGAAGGAAGGAAGGGAGGGGAGAGGAAGTCAACAACCCTTTGCTTTCCTGCAAAAAAATAAGGAAACAGCAGATAGCAATCTCGTTTTCTCTCACACAAAATGTTTGGAAAAATAAATACAACCAAACTAAAAGGAATTCTTCAAGTATTATATCTGCTTTATTGGCTTCATAAAACCTACTTTACAGCTTGCTATGTGCAACTACATTAAAACAAATGAATTTCCGAAGTAGTAAGAATAAGACACCCACATCTTACACAAAACAATTAGCCATAAACTTGCACAGATGATGCAGGCTTTTACTCTAGACAAGGGGTGATCATAAATGTATACACATATCTTGTTTCCATGGTGATACAGGTACAAAAATTCCTAAAAACCCTCTTTGCAGTGATCACAAGAAAATAGTACATGAAATATTTATAGAATGCTGCGAAATAAAAAGGGGAATCGAAGGGGTCACAAAAATGGCAAGGATCGTAGCTTGATGTTGGAATTGCGGTAAGTAATTTATTTCAAAGACTTGCATTATAGAAGGCATCCTGATTTATCCAAACAAAAACAATGTGCTATGTTCTAAAACAGATTTTGTACTCTATTTTGTTTTTTTTTTTCCACTTTATTTTGACAACCAGACATTGGCCAGCTGGCTGGAGTTACACTTGGGGTAAGTTTAGCCCATTGTGCTTCACTGTGTTTTTGTTTGCTTGTATGTTTTCCCCTAACTTTATCTACTATCTGAAGTCTACTAATCAGCAGTGATTAGATGCTCCCTTTTTTTTCCCCACTAAATTTTTTTCATTCTAATGTTCTTGCCAGTAAACACCTTCACACTGTTGCTGGTGCTGTATTTCCAGATAGCCTTGTAACATGGTACCAAAGACAGTGTCTCATCAACAAGCAATTCAGTATTGAGTTCTGTGAAGGACAGTAAAACAAAAAGCCATTTCAAATGCCCCTCTCTGATAAACTGTGCATCCACACTTTGCTTTGGGAGCAATAGCTACATGAATACTGTTAAACTAAATTGAGTTACTGCTGTAAATCCAGTGTTAATTGCAGGACAGGTTGGTACACTATCCCATAAAGATTATTATTTCTTTTATTGTGCAATAATGAGAATGATAAGCTGCAAACCAACATAGGAAGTAGCTCTTCAGTACTTGTGTTCCTTCATGCAGTTCCTGGTGCTGTTTGCAGAAGACATCTAGCAGTGATTTGGCTGAAGAGGCTTTTATTTTAATATTCAGCAACTGAAAGCTTTGATTATGGACATCAGTATCTGACAGAGCAGTGTGGTTGCTACTGGTGATCTCTGACCTTACAACATCACCAGTGTTCTCTGGAATGGGTGGAACCTTAACTGGAGGGTGAATTTTTAAAGCAAAAGAATGCAGTGCACTTAGGGTATATACCGTAAATTAAGTCCTTGATATTCCCTTGGGAACAAGGCCTTAAACAAACATACCAAGCACAAAGAAAGTAAAGAGCCATGGGAAGACACCAAATTAATTTATTGTCCTGTGGGGTCAGTCTAATAGCTCAAAAAAATTGACTTTGTTTTGAAACTGTTTTTCCAGTGTCACTGCAAGATCTTAAAGATGACAGCAGCTTCCAGGGTTTTAATATTTTTTTTTTATTTGCCAGGTGTGCTAGGTTAATGACACGCAGACAACTGCCATTAGGTATCATTTTATTTCTCTCCATTGGGAACACATTGCAGAAGTTTAGTTGAGAACCTATACTGATCAAGTTAGGATCATTCTTGTATAAGTCACCCAGGGTATGTGACAGTCTGTGTAATCCTCTGTGAAGGACTACATTGTCACACATGTCCCACACTTTTTCAAATAGAAGGTTTCACTTTCTTGAGGATTGCAAAGCTAGGAAACTGGCCACAAACTTCTGTGTCATCTTCACCAGGTTATAAGACCACTATTCTGTTTGAAGGAGACTGTGAGAGAGCCCTGCTTCAGCAAGGAGAGAAGGGGATGCAAGGTCTTTGCTAATCCCACCTCAGGTCCCATTGTCTACAGTCTTTCCCCCACCCAAGAGCTCAGGACTTATGTGGTTGTCCCATCCAAGGCCAGATGATAGAGTAACTTCCCTTCCCAGCGTTCAGCCACTGTAGTACTTGACTTTCTCTTACTTCTGCCCATTTCTTCCAAATGCTGCCAGAAAATCACAACTGGGGGAAGGAAGAGGCACTGAAACTGTAATTTTCTTGCCATAAAATACCTTGCAATGTCGTTGCCTATGCAGTTTCTGACTGTGGAGAAATAAGAATGTGGCCAAAACCACTGGTATCCAGAATCATGCAAACCAAACCACAACAGATGACATTATTTACAATATTTACCCACATTTTTAAGGGACAATTTCATCTGTTATTCGAAACATATTTCTGGAAGAAATTTTAAGGGGTTTTTGGGGGGTTTTTTTTACCTTTTCTCACTGTGCTGTTACCAAAATGAAGCTGCTGATACAAACTCAGAAAGACACAGTGTCAACCTCAACTCAGTTAAGTGAACAAGTGCAAGTGCTTCCTGGGTCCATAGTCTCTTGTAAGGAAGATGAATGACCACGAAAAAAACATTCTCATAGTCATCGTCAGGATAATCACTGAGGACCAGGAATATTCCACTAGTACCAGTATAGTAGCAGTATGTATGACCAGATTTGATCTTCAACCAGACTAACTTCTATGACATCAAGGTTGCAATTTCTTTCTTCTTAAATTGCATTTCACAGCCTCTTTCCAATAACAACAGAGATAATGTCCTATATATTCAAAATAAGAATGAAACAACAAGTTCAGCATGCTAAAAATAATTTGAGCCTCTATCCAGCATAGATAGGAGAAAACAGAGAGGTAACTGCAGTAGCAGTAGTATTCCACTTCATTCTGAGAAAATGAGACCAGAGGCAAGAAACAGAGACACTTACTGGTTTGCTTGATTGCTTTAGGACAATAACCATATACATCTGAACTGTCTGTGAAAAAAAAATAAGATTAATGTCTTCCTTCCAATGTACAGTATACCTGGGCATTTTAACTAAGTAAAAATAATGCACTGCTCACTTAAAAGGCAAAATACCGAAGGACATCTAATTGTTTTCCAGAAGTCATTCCCTGCTGTGCTTTTCTGGTGTCTTTTCTGCATGAAACATTTACTGTAGACTGGTCAGGAATGACCTGGCAGTATGCTAATGGGACCAGAGATGTGCAGAGCTGAATCTAAAGGACTCCCTCTCTGTGCTGCAGCTTGTGAAGAATGTGGCTGTAGTTACCAATATTCAGTTATGTACTGCAATTTGTTGTATTGCTACACTTTATGCCTGCACAAATTATTACACAATAATATATTTCCAGGGGATTTTTTAATTATTGTAGTCATAGTGTATGTATTTTGTTTAGTTTCTCAGATCAGAAAAAACAGAATATTCAAAAACATTCCAGAAATTTTACTCTACTTGCACATTTCTTTCATGATCACAGAATGAGCAGAGTATTCTCATGACTATGTGCTTATACAGCTAGATACTCTATCATCTAAATAGTTTTGAATTTTTTAGTTCTGTAATATCTAATTGACACTTCAATGAGCTACTAGCATTTGCAGACTATAACTTTTGGACCAATCACATTTGTCAATTGTTTTAGGGAGAAAAGAAGTGGAAATTTGTATTTAAAATTATTTAAAGAGAATAACTTTGCTGGCAATAAACACCTTATTGTGATTTATAGTGGCCTTATAACTCATCCTGGGCCAAACTCATTTCTGGTAAATGACATTGGCTGCAGTCATTTAAAGACAGGCTTTTCCTGTACCCTGTATGTAATCATCACAACTACCTTTATTAAAACAATACCATCAAAAGCTATTTTAAAATAAGATGGTATGATTAAGAGGATGTGTTTTCATCTTCTAACATACATAAAGTTATGCGAGCAGGATTGTGAGCCCTATTCAGGTCAGAGGTGGACAAGAACTTGGCTTTGGTCAGGGTGTTTGAATTTGGTGTCACGTTTGAAGATCTGTAACCTGTGGAAAGTTGCCAAAGTATCCACCAAGTTTTTTGGTGGTTCCTCAAAGCTGGCCATTTGACAGCAGTAAAGACTACAGCATTACCTCTACTTAGACCGGAAAATCTAGCATTTGCTCTGTTCCTTCTTGTTAATCTTACTTTATTAAGAGTGTTCGTGTACTTTAATGTCCACTAAGTGTACTGTAAACACCTGAGATTACTTAACATGTTTACAGGCTTAGGCTGGGCATATCATGTTGTAAAATTTGTTGCTCTTCCGAAAATATCAGGAAAAAGCATGCTTGCATATTCTTTCCTGTCCAGTGGTGTTTCTTACCTTGTTAGCTCTGATAACATGACGGTATTTCTTCTGGAAGCCTGACAGTATATTTCAGGATGAATTTGAAATTAATACAAACTTATCTAATTTTTGAAATCAGTCTTCAATTGCAGTCATTTTAATTTTAGTTATTTTAGTCAACCTCTCTAGTGTAGACTCTATCTCATGTGAAGTAAATAGTGGTAATGATTTTTGAGATGTGCTTTTGTCCTTTAGTTTGTGACATTTTTGCAAAGAATTCAGTGATTTTGCTACAGTTGAAGTGCTGTGGGCACTTACAAAAACAGCCTTTCTGGGACCAAAATAAAGATAGTGAAAACCTGCCACCACTGCTACGAAGTAGTGCACCTCTGATTTATAGTTGCTAGGATGTAGAGCCTGGAAAACTCTTGGGAAATCAGTACTCCACACCTGTGTGAATGACGAGAAATTGTGTCTCTAAGGCTTTTTTAAGCTGCTTGTGCTTTACAGAAGTAAATAAATAAATATATAAATACACAATCTTCCTATTTGTGTTTAGGCTGGGTTTGGGAGTGCTTGTTTCTTTAGTTTGGGTTTGGATTTGGATTTTCTTGTGTTTTGGGAGTTGTTTTGTGCCTTGACTCTTGGGAAATACTAGGCAGAGCAAACGCTGTAATACTGCAGTGCTCATTCATTCGATGCTCGTACCGATCACCGTAAGACTTCCCCATAAGTGGAGATAATTGTGTTAGGTCTCACACGTATTAAAGCCCACAGCCAGTAGTCAGACAATGTAAACTAATTGACTGCATGTAGCAGAGCATACGGATTGACACATGAGCCCACAGGAATTCAAAGCAGTTATCAATAAATAAAAAGTGAGTGTTAGGACATCTAGCCAAGAATAATTAGGGGAAAAGAAAAGCAGAGCTCTTAGGTCTGTTAGATTTCCTCTGTTCTTCAAAAAGTTTGAAAGGGTTTTGGTTTGGGTAGTTGGTTTTTTTTTTCATTTTAACAAAACACTTTTGCTGAGACTGCTATTGTTTTGTAGAAAAGCATTTAGTTATACCCTAAAGCACAGGAAAACCCCCCATTTACAGGAAAAACCTCAGACTACACTAGAAATCTTGCCACTGGGATTTCTTCAGCTGTACATTTCCCTTTTGCTCATCAGGGCTGCTTACTTTGGTTCATGCACCAAAAGCTCACCGTGATACGACAGTGCTAGTGGTCATTCTGTATATGTATAATGCCAGAATATCCCTTCTAAAATGTTATTACTCAGTATACAGTGTTGCATGGTTCCTGAATATTTCTGGTGAAGGTGGGCAGGGATGTGACTGACAAAAGGGCTATTTTATGGGGGAATTTTAATTATTTTTCTGAAGCCAGTTGAGATTTTTGACTGGCAACACTTAGTCCTAGGCAACAGCCGTTAAATAAGAGGATGGAAGAACAAAATGAGGCAGAACTGAGGGTTGCAGTTACAGAGCAGGTATTAATTCGGGGCTGGTAGGTGTGTGTCAAATTTTCTGCAGTGTTTTTTTCCTCCTGTCAACTACATAGACTTGAAATGCTGGTCGTTTTCTCTTGCTGCTTGAAGTAGAGCATTGGAAACAGATTGCAGCTATGAGCACTGTTCACAATGACTGTCCACATACTGTTTGCTGCCTTTTGCTGCCTCCTTCCAAGAGCAAATCCTGTTGCTGTTAGATCCAATTACGCTGTTGTAAGCCTTCTAATTTTATTTGACTGGGTCTTTCTTTCTCACTGATGTATCTTACAACTGATCCCTTTTCACAGGGCTAGATTAGCCTGCTAAAGCATCATGAGAGGTGCTGTATGATTTCTTCCTAACTGGATTGTCTCTTTGAGAGACTTTCTCAACTGCGCAAACTCAGTCTAAAACAGTAACAGACCTAGACAACAATGTCTGATCATAATTCCCTTCCTTGTGGTTGCTGAGGTTTTTTTTGGTAAGACTGAAGCTTCAGATCAAGAGAAAAACAAAGCCTTCAACTGCAGAAGTTCTGTAGTGGCCACCCTCAGCTGCACAGGCTGCCCCCAGGCCCAGGCATACTCTGCCTGCATCGCTTTTCTGTTTAGGAGCACGACACAACAACAAAGCAATAAAGAGAATCCAAACACATGTATGTCCTGGACAGAAACTGCAGCAAGCTCCAATAGATTCCAGCTTGGGGAAAGCTACCTAGAAGCTGAACAGTCAGCCTACATACAGCATTGTCCTTTTCAGTTTGTCATAAGACATCTGACAATGAGTAGGCTAATAGGCTGGGGAAAGAGAAAAGAAACCCAAATGAGCTCCTGAGTCATCCCTCAGCGTGGAGATACCAGCAGACAAGCTTGTTGTTCCCTTCTGAGATGTGCTGTTTGTCTTTCTTCTATTTGTCTGAAACCACCCACATTGCAGAGGTTATTAGCTTGCATAATACATCAACCTACGTTCATCAGGCAGCGAGCATGAAAAGGGGAGAGGAGAGATTGTATGTTCTCTGCTTGGCAGCCATCTCATCTGTAGAAGTTATATCCACACAGTAGGTGCCAAAGTGGTTCCAAATCAGATGGTTAACCAACAGCAATAACGTATGGAGCAAGTTTCTTCTCTCTTCTTTTTCTTAATAACTTTAACACCACAGTTCAGGCTGTGGGAATGAATCATCACTCTCAAGACAATACGGTAAATAGTTGTCAATGGAGTGTAACTGGTAGTGACATAATTCTTGTGCTCAACTGCAATATATTGCTTTTGTTAATTTTCCACACCTAAAGTTACAACATGGATTAAGATTTTTATAACGCATGGCAAGAGTGGTTCCAGCCTGCCCTATAAAACTGTGAAGATGTTCTTAATCTCTTTCCTGAGTATGAATTCTGTGAAGCCAACCAAAGCATTTTGGACTTACTGTGCTGCTAAAACATTGAAAAAAACCCATCACCAATTATTTTACTTGTAATCATTTCTTTTTCCGTATTTCAAGACAGTAAAATTATAGATATTAGAAACCTATTTTACACTGCAGAAATAACGTTTTAAAAAATCCAGGCTTTCTTTGACTCCTGAATTAATTGCTTTTTAATGGAAAATTGCTAAATAATTTTGGAAATTGTTCCTGTTTATTATTTTTGTCTTTAAGTGTAAAATTAGCAGAAATTTAAACTTGAAATGCTAAAACATAAAGTACTAGAACTTCTGAGTATTTATACAGGCTTCATCTCCTCAGCTATGTACATTTCCAACCAGTCTTGATTTTGTGTGCAAGGAGATTATATATTTGGGTTTATGGCACATCTCTGCTTAGCCAATCTGGAATTGAGCTCACTGAAAAGCTCTGTGCTATTCTGAGTGTCTTCCAGTCTGTGTGTGCACTAGGAACAAGCAGTACACTTGGTCTTTCCCACTGCTAGTCTAGGCAGAGATTACGTAGAAAAAGCTAGATGGATTTACTGAAATGGCTGTTTGTCATGCAAAGTCTACTTTCAGGATGAAACCAAATCAGAAACTGAATGTCTGAACCTGGCTATGCCTTGATTTTGTTCAGTCTAAGTAAACAGAACAATTTTGGAGTCACACTGGAAAAAACGTGGAGCCTTAAATGTCCTACATGTGGGAGATGGAAGGTCCCAGGAGGGGAGTATCAGGGTTTTGCTAAGAACAGAAATAAAGGGCAAGACTGCTTGCAGTGGGTCTCATTCTGGTTCAGAACCTAGGAAACAGATTATCTAGGGGTGAAAATTATCACATAGCAATTTACAAGAGCAGGGAATATACCCTAAATATGAATTAAGTAGAATAAATAAAAGTTAATTTACCACAATACCATCTGAATATCTGCAGGATCCATGTAGCTAAAGAAAAATACCGGCATTTGATCTTTAAATAGGATACAAATCAAGTCATTCTGCAAAGGCTGGGGTGGGGGCTAAAGTCAGGCACGATTTTGAAGGCAACAGAGGGACTATCCTTCTGAAAGCACATGATTTGGATCTCTTTGCACAGGATGGCATTTTCAGGAATGTACACTGAATGTGATTCACACAGGATTAAGAAAAAAACACACAAGGAAGGTGATATTTTTTTCCAGTGGCTAGAATCACTGATGAGCTCTGAGCCACACTGAGCAGGATGACTTTGGGATGAACAGTCATAACCTCTGATGAGCAGCTGCCCACACCACGCCAACTCCTTGCATGCATATTGTACAATGGCTGTGCTGCTCTTTCAGCATGCATGGCCAGAGGTGGAAAGCAGCATGTGCTCAGGTGTCACAGGCATGCCACCATGTGTCTGTGCAAGTGAGTGTCCCTGCTCCCTAGCAAGAGACAGTCAGACATTTTCATAACAAATTCAGTTAACTATTTTTGCATTGGCAGATCTAGAGGTTGATTCTTGAATTTCAGTAATTTTTTTCAAGTCCATACATTTTTAATTATTTCTTATGTTTGCCCAGTGTTTACCTCCATTCAGTTCAGAAAAATTGGATTACTCAGATATACCACTCTTATAAATCAGGTTTGATATAACGTATTAGTTTTTACAAATCCAAAGGGAAATTTGTCTTTGGGTAACACATTCATCTGAAGGACATTTCAATAACCTTTAGGTTTTGTAAATCTTTATTTTATTGCTTTTGGGATCAGTAAAATTTGGACTTGAACTACCTATCAGTTACTTCTAACATTTTTATTGTGGCTAGCAAATAGCACACTCTTAAAACTTCTTTAATGCACTAATGAAAAGCCAACTCACAGACCATTAAGGCATTTGAATTTTCTTTTCATTCTCCCATGCCCCCTGTAACATAGATTCCCTCTTCATCTTCTTTGCCAACAGCTGTCAGTAAACCAGATACATGGAAAGATCAACCACACAAAGATCCTCCGTGTGGTTGATAATTTGCTCCTGTAGTACACTAAGCAAACAGTCCTCAGTCTCTGTTGTGTCTCATCATTTTCACACGCTTCATAAAACGCAATGTCACTAAAGACTAAGAAATGTAACACTTTGCAGTTGCAAGAGAGATCACATTTTATTAGAGAATAAATATCACCCATTTTTGGTAAGACTAAAAATAAAATGTTCACTAGACGTTTTATTGTGTTTTCTGTGCCTTTGTTACAGCAGCCTAAGCCTCATGGATCCCTGTGCTGTTTTCCTTGTAAGACATGAAGCTCAAGCATGCCTGTTCACAGGGAAGGGGTCTGTCCAGGTGAGCACCACAGGGAGAACACATGGGCACAAATGCTTGTCAGTGCTCACTGACAGGGAGACCAACTTGCCCCCTAGTCCCTCCCCATGCATGGCAGCGGCTGTGGCATCATAGAATCGTAGAATCATAGAACAGTTTGAGTATGAAGGGACCATGGAGGTCACCTAGTCCAACCCCCCTGCAGTAAGCAGGGACACCTTCCACTAGATCAGGTTGCCCAGAGACACATCCAACCTGACCTTGAATGTTTCCAGGGACAGGGCATCTACCACCTCCCTGGGCAACCTGTTCCAGTGTTTCACCACCCTAAGTGTAAAATACTTCTTCCTTGTATCTAGTCTAAGCCTCTCCTCTTTTATTTTAAAAGCATTACCCCTTGTCCTATTGCTACAGGCCCTGTTAAGAAGTTTGTCCCCTTCTTTCTTGTAAGCCCATTTTAGGTACTGAAAGGCTACAATCAGGTCTCCTTGGAGCCTTTTCTTCTCCAGGCTGAACAACCCCAACTCTCTCAGCCTCTCCCCACAGAGGAGGTGTTCCAGGCCTTCGATCATTTTCATGGCTCTCCTCTGGACCCGCTCCAACTGGCCCATGTCCTTCCTGTGCTGAGGGCTCCAGAGCTGGACACAGTACTCCAGGTGGGGTCTCACCAGAGCAGAGTAGAGGGGCAGAATCACCTCCCTCAACCTGCTGACCACCCTTCCTTTGATGCAGCCCAGGACACAGTTGGCTTTCTGGGCTGCAAGCGCACATGGCCAGCTCATGTCCAACTTCTCATCAGCAGGTCACCCAGGTCTTTCACTGCAGGGCTGCTCTCAATCTCTTCATCCCCCAGCCTGTATCAGTACTGGGGGTTGCTTCGACCCATGTGTAGGACGTTGCATTTGGCCTTGTTGAACCTCATGAGGTTTTCACAAGCCCATTTCTCCAGCTTGTCAAGGTCCCTCTGAACGGCATCCCGTCCCTCAGGGGACGTACCACTCAGCTTGGTGTCATCCGCAAACTTACTGAGGGTGCACTCAGTCCCATCATCTATGTCATTGATGAAGATATTGAACAGCACTGGCCCCAGAACAGAACTCTGAGGGACACGGCTTGTTACTGATCTCCATCTGGACATTGAGCCATTGACCACTACCCTCTGGAAGCAGCCATCCAATCAATAACCATCAGGAGGAGAAATGCCAAGGGCATTCTGCTTCATGACCCACCTAGCAGCTCCTGGCACTTGAGCATGACTCAGGAAAGAGGAGCTGTGACATGTGCAGCTGTGCAGTCTCATTATTTTGGGACACTTCGAGCTCATAATGGTGGGAGATGATGCAGAAGAGGGGAGCCTGGGTCTCTGAGCTCCAAGCAGAGTTAGTGGAGAGAGACACAGCTGTTCAGAAGACTAGTCAGAGTACAGAGAATCATGGAACCACAGAAGGGTTTGGGTTGGAAAGGACCTTAAAGATCACCTATTTCCACCCCCCCTGCCATGGGCAGGGACACCTTCCACTAGACCAGGTTGCTCAAAGCCTCATCCAGCCTGGCCTTGAACACCTCCAGGGATGGGGCATCCACAGCTTCTCTGACCAACCTGTTCCAGTGTCTCACCACCCTCACAGTAAAATATTTATTCCTATGTTAGATGCCTAAAATTAGACAGTGTAAATACATCTCTTGGGTGTTAATGCTGCATCAGATAAGCTCTAATTTTCTTATGAAGCATCCCAGGGTTTGATCACAGTTAGAAGGAGAAGCTTAGACCCCAAAGACCCCCAGTTTTCTCATGACAGGACCTTCTGGACATCACTTTCCCCTAAGGGGACCCCTAAGGTCCTAAAACTCCTGCATGCCCTACGACACCCTGGAATATGAGGAAGAGTGTGAGAGAACCTGCTGCATACACACGTGACCTTCCTAGCAGGCTGCCCAGTGCTGACAGTCGTTCTTTCGGCTGGGTTGCAGTGAGGCAGGAATAAGCTGCCAGTGGCAGAGTGAGTGAATAGCCAGAACAGAGCTTCATCGCCTAGGGTAGGAAGGGTCTCCCAAGCAGTCCCAAGGTGTATAGATCCTGCAAATATACAGTCCTGCCTAGCCCAATGATTCATCTGTCACAAAGTAAAGGAATAGTCTGTCCTTGCTGAGTCACTTAGAAACCGCAGCACTGCCATGTGGTGTGCACTTAGGGTGGGGGAATAGGTGCAGAGCATCTTGAGCAGGTTCTGCCACCAAAATTTCACATCAGGAAGCCACAGCTCATAACTCAACCACCTTCTGAAAGGTGGGTTGGGAAGCAAGTGGAAAAGTGTTGTTTTAGCCCCTTATCCAAAGGCCACTCTTGGATCAACAGCACCTCTATGCCTTCAGCAAAGAGAGTTTCTGGGATGGCCAGAGACCCCTACCCTCTCTCTCCCTTACACAAGGCTAGAGTGAACTCTTCTTTATTTATCTCTGCCCTGAGCTTTCTTCCTAGTTTGCTGTTAATTGTCTTGCACAGCCCACAGAAATGTAGGGACTTCCTCTCACTGCCTGCTCATATTTTCAGACCTTGTTTTTTCAGAGTCTTTATTTTCAGGTCCTGAGAATAAAGAAAGGCTTCCTTACTTATTATATATTTACATACATTATTTACTATGTGTTCCTTATTTTGGATGCCTGCTACCTTTATGGGATATTCTGCAAGTCAGAACAGGTTTAATCTACACACCATATTTTGTATTATGCATGTTTAAGAAAAGGTGGGAGGGGAGGGAGTGGAATCAATACATATTCACCTTATCATCTGTAGTTTTGTCTAGGTGAAGGCTAAACATGATACCTGCAAATTATAAAAGAAAAAAACCCAAGGATAGTGGGGCTAAGCCTTTGCAACATCTCTCTGACACCATTAGCTTCAAGACAGATAAGTACCATTCCAAGAAGTTATATGGTGTTCTGAGCAGGTAGATTTCGGGTAAAGTATTCGAAAACCAGTGCCCACTGCATGGCATGACCATTGCCTGAGCTCTTACGACAGGTATGACACATTCTGGAAACTGTGTTTTAAATCCTCCTGATTTCATCTCACTGAAGTTACAGCTCTCCACTCAGTCCATTTTGACAACTCATTTCTTTTACAATAGCCATAAAATTAGAAGTTAACAGCAATAACTCAAATTATTTTAATATCTTAATACTTATTTGTCATGCCTGGTCTTTGTTATATTGGTTTAAAGACATTAAAATATTATTTTATTTAGCATTGCAGAGCAGCAAGCACACTGCCAACATGAAACAAATAATTATTATAACTACATTTTGAAAAGAATGGCCTTAAGTGCACACTGTCATATTCACATGTTGCAGATTTTGCCTTTTATTTCCTTGTTTGCTAAAGCAAAACAATCACATTTTGTCAAGATGTACTTGTGGGGCACTGAGCATTGTGGTGCATTCCCTAATGAATCACTTAAACTTTGTTAATGTGTTTTGGATAAAATCCCAGAGAAGCAGGTTGTAGAAAATAGTCCTAGTGTTTATCGTGTCAAAAATCTGAATTGTAGTATGCTTAAATAATTCTTCAACTATGAGTTACTAGAGGAGTGTTTTCTGCCCTTTACAGCAAAACATGACACTGTAGTTCCCCAAACATTACTCACTTCTGGCAAGGTGCTGAATTCCCCAATCCTCGTTGAAAAGAAGAAGGGAGGATGTTGAGCCACTTGCTTGGTAGGGGACTCTGTTACTCCCAAACAGGAAGGATATGCGCTCTCCTTCCTCACCCTGAAGCTAGAGCCAGCACCATGTTACCATCCATCCCCAGACAAAATCTACTCTGTGGAGACAAGTCAGGGGAGGTATCTACCCAGTGCTCCTTGGAGTGCCTGAGTGCTAGAAATCATAGAATCATAGAATGGTTTGGGTTGGAAGGGACCTGAAAGATCATCAAGTTCCAACTCCTCTGCTAAGAGCAGGGACACCTCCCACTAGACCAGGTTGCTCAAAGCCTCATCCAGCCTGGCCTTGAACACCTCCAGGGATGGGGCATCCACAACCTCCCTGGGCAACCTGTTCCAGTGTCTCACCACCCTCACAGTGAAAAATTTCTTCCTAATGTCTAGTCTAAATTTACCCTCTTTCAGCTTATACCCGTTACCCCTTGCTCTCTCACTACACTCCCTGATAAAGAGTGCCTCCCCATCTCTCCTATAGGCCCCCTTCAGGTACTGGAAAGCTGCTATTAAGTCTCCTCGGAGCCTTCTCTTCTCCAGGCTGAACAACCCCAACTCTTTCAGCCTGTCCTCATAGGGGAGGTGCTTCAGCCCTCTGACTAAAATGAACCCACAAATACAGCCGTGCACAGAGTAGGAAAAGCTATGTTTGCCTGGGGTCTCAGCTGTGTGGCACTTCTCTTTTCCAGCCAGGAAAAAGCATAAAAGTAATATAATTTTTTGGTATCCCTGTTAACAGACCTAAGTCTCAATAGTTGGTATTTGCTGTGCATTGGTGTGTATTTTAAAGCCAAACCAGTTCTTAAGTTGATCTCTTCCTAGAGATCTTAAAGAAAACAAGAATATTTTACATATAGATAATGTCACTTGAATTGGAACATTTTTTTAAAATCCTTTTTATTTCTGTAGGGTTTTGACTGCTGAAAGTTGGTTAGGTCCTTTCTGATCTCAGTTCATACTCTACTGACTTTTCTGAAATCAACCAGAGATGAACTTGACATATGCAAACAAAATCACAGGTTTCTGAAGAGCAAACTTTGTAAACAGCTATGCATTTTAACCAAAAATGTCCATACTGCTAAATTTCTATATCAATAGGGCCTTTTGTTTTCCTGCAGAATGTTTAGGGGTTGAAGTATTTCACCAGCTATTCCAAACAGTTTTGAGGCTCAGTGACTGTGATAGATGTAGCCAAAGCAGCTGCTGTGTACTAGCGATGTTGTGCAACTGTTCTAGAGAAGGGAAATGAAAAACAGCACACTCAGTTTGAAACTACAGGAGAGCTGAGTGTCAACACAAGAGAGGTAAATCAGAATTTAACCAGGACAATGTGGTCTCCTACTATTGCCCAAAGTGCTGATGAGTTTTAGCCAAATCTATCAGTCCTGGGTTTCATATCACCATGCCTGATCATGAATCCCTTGTTCAAGAAATAATCTGTTACTACTAAGTTACAAGCAATAAGGCTTTGGAGTTAACCACTTGTTAACCACTTAAGAAAGAGTTATTGTAGTGGTCGGGTTGCTTCACAAGAGGTTCCACAAAACAGTGGGGATACTTAAGTATGACAGTACATTTTTAAAGAAAGATTGAAAAATACATATGTGACAACATAGCTTTAGTATGAAATAGCGGTAGTGTTCTTAAAGAAGCTTTAGGCCAGTGAAAATCCATTGCACCTTCTGCTTTTCTTGAACTGCTTAATTATTTTCAGTTCTGATATTCATTTTCTACAGCATCCAAGTTCAAATTAACTGTCCATATGATGTACGTCCATCATTTCAAATTTGAAAGAAGATTCTTTAGACAGTCGCTTGGTGCTCATTCTGCATTTACTTCACAGGGCAGGAGTAAATGCAGGTTTCCTTTTCCTTCTTCATCTTGCATGTTCATGAAAGAGCAGCTACAACCTGGCTCTAGTTGAGAGAAGCAATTCTTTGCATGGGTGTTTAATTAGGAATAATGAGATTAAATTAAGAGATGGAAATTTAGAATGTCAGGAAAACCTTCTTGACAGCAAGATCTAGATTGTGAAATACTCTTCTAAAGGAAATGGTAGAAACTCCGGTATTAAGGACATTCAAACGCGACTGGACAAAGCAGTGGAAACTATAATGTAGGAAACGAGCAAGCCATGCAGACAGAAAGCCATTACGCACAAGCTAATGCTAATTTTCTATGTCTGCATGTCACCCTATGGAACTGCAGCAGCACAATGCTGCAAGCTGACATCAACCCAGAATTACTACAATCCTTAACCGTGTGAGCACACAAGTCCTCCATAGCCACCAGGGAACTGCAGCTGGGGCCAGTAGGAGTGCAAAGACATCTGCCAGGCCACTTCTAGCATTTCTTGTTTGGCGTAAGGGAACACATCCATATGTCAGCACCAACAGAGCTGCACTTCCACAAAAGTACGTATCTCCTTGCAGTCTCTTTCCACTACTGCCAGAATGATTAAAAATTATGTTACAATGTGGCTGTGCCTCATAAGGGCATTATCTGGGCTTCCAGGAATCTATGTAATGTCACGGTACTTTGCTTGGAGTTAGCTCTCTTTTGTGGGGATTATAGGTGCTGAAAGTTAACTTGAAGAAATGTGTAAGAATGCAATAGCTTAGTAAAAACTGATCAAACAGCTCATGTTGCTGACTGTCGATCTGGCTCCTAAATGAACATTCTGGGTTTTCCAAGAGCACTTTCTCTCAACAATAAAAACGTTGTGCCCCACTTCTACTAAACTTGAATTATTGTGGCATTGAAAATACAAGAGGGAGGGATGTCTGTGCAGGAACATTCCCCTCAAGGGAAAAAGATAGAGCTGGTCTGATGCTGTGAGCATGTTGTGAACCTTCCCACTTTGTTTCCAAACTCTACTTAAAGCACAAAAATACTGGAGCTGACCCAACACTTCACAGCAAACCAGCATTTGCACTGTATACCATAAAAACACTGCTGTTCCTCTACAAATTGTTAAGTGTTCATGGGTCATTGGTGAGTGTGTGGTTATTTTTATTCCTGGATGTGCTCTGCAGTGTGTCAGTGGTTATGTAAATATGACCCCTAGTGTTCAACTTGGATGGCAATAATTTAGGAAAATTAAAGCCCTTACTAGACTCCCCTTAAGAAGAGGGCCATCTTTTCTGATTATCCCAAAATCCTATCCCAAAAAATTAGTACTAAATTATTCTTGCTTGTGCAGTAAAAAACTGTTGAAGACGGGCTGTTTTCAAAGCATAAAACACTGAAGAATCACATGAAGATTTTAGAGATATTTGTTACAGGCAGGGAACAATCTACATTGAATTTTTTATTGCAACATTTTCCCAATTTGCAGAAAAATAATGTGTTAAGCCATGAAGCTGCTAATGGTACTGCATTAGAGGAAGCAGTTTTACACTGCTATGCATTGCATTACAAGGACAATGATGAAGACTCTATGTTACAATGGCTGGTACAAGAAATAGTGATGTTTTTGTTTGTTTGTTTCATTCCAGATGCTGCCACTAATTTTCTGGTATGATTTTCAGTAGGTCATTTGACTTCTCGAGCCTTGTCTTTCCATTTTGACAAAGTGCACAAACACATTTTTTTTGTTTGGGGTTTGTAAGATTTAGCAACTGTCTATAGAGTTGTGTGAAATTTTGGATAAAAAATTAAAATAAAATTGACTTGCCACCTGCTATTTTTTAACTATTGGACAGGACAGACAGAAAATCTACATATATTTTATTTGGTGTAAACAATCAGAGGCATGATGTGGGACCATGTGCTGCAGAAGTGTGCAAGACCATTTAGTAACTCTGCAAGTTGCATCATGTTAAGGTAGGAAGGGAAAGGTGCAGTGCTTTAGCATCCTGGTTGTAGATGTCTAACACTAACTCTGCTTTGAGAAAGGACGATGTGCTGGTTTTGGCTGGGGGAAGAGTTAATTTTCTTCATAAAAGCCAGTATGGGGCTATGTTTTGCATTTGTGCTGGAAACAATGTTGATAATAATACAGAGATGTTTTAGTTTCTGCTGAGCAGTGCTTACACAGAGCCAAGGCCTTTTCTGTTTCTCACACCACCCCACCAGCCAGCTGGCTGGGGGGGCACAAGAAGCTGGGAGGGGACACAGCTGGGACAGCTGACCCCAACTGACCAAAGGGATATTCCATACCATAAGAAATCATGCTTGTTAAGCATAAGACATGGGGGAAGAAGAATGAAAGGGAGGACATTTGGAGTGATGGCATTTGTCTTCCCAAGTCACTATTACACATGATGAAGCCCTGCTTTCCTGGAGATGTCTGAACACCTGCCTGTCCACAGGAAGGAATGAATTCATTCCTTGTTTTCCTTTGCTTATGCTTGCAGTTTTTGCTTTACATATTAAAATGTCTTTATCTCAACCCACAAGTTTTCCCACTTTTACTCTTCCCTATCCCACCATGGCAGGGTTGAGTGAGCAGCTGTGTGGGGCTTAGTTGCCAGCTGGGGTTAAACTACTGCTTTGGCCATGTTATTTTCTTCCTGCTTTGTCATTTGTTATGTTGCCACTTTTTTTTAAAAGTACAAACAATAATTATATGGACAAAACAGCAGTCACTGAAAACTTAGAGAACTGACAGTGACAAGATGGTTTGCAATGCAGTCCTTTGCTAATTGTTTTAAAGTATGTCAGGCTGCAAATACACACAAATTGTTTATCACATCATGATGTAAAGCAATATGTATGACATGTATTGTGTAAACACATAATACAGGGCCGCCTGATTCCTGATTGTGTTTGTTAGCTGTATGCACACAAGCATCCTGCAAACTCTACTGCCTTGCCTCTCATTCAGATATTGAATGGCTCCAACAGACTCATTTCTGCTCTCTTCTGAATGCCTTAAACATTAATGTGTATCTCCAATGTGTTCTTAAAGCCCTATAGTTTACTCACTTGAGTATTGCTATCACCAGAAAAATTGCTGCCACTTCAGCTCTGGCTTATATCTGTCTTTTACAGTATGCTGCTTCCTACAGTCTTGTTATGTAAAGGTTTCTTTGTGATTGTTCAAATTTGATCTCCCTGGTAGGAAAACATGCATCTCCTGGAAGCAGGAATCAGATATTATTTTTAATTTCAGTGTCATACTCCTTTTGAGCCTAAAAATGGAGTGCTGCCACTTTCCATTGCTCCCATCTTACTTGCCTGTGGCAGTGAGAAAGGAACCAGGTTCAGCCTGTTACCTTGAAAACTAGATGGCAGATGCTGTAAAGGGTTTCTTCTTCACTCACCCTGAAACTTTTTCCTTTATTGCTCCTGCCGCAAGCTGGGAAAAACCACAGGGGCATGCACACACCTTGCGTATTGCGGTGAACCAGTTTGTGCTTACAGCCACAGTAAGCAGAGTGTTCAAGGCTGAAGGTAATTTTTACAGTTAACATAAGAGTTTTCTTTCTGCGTGTGTACGTGGTGTGGGAATCGTTTGCCTCCTTAGGGCATGCAGCTCAGAGAACACATCTCTTGAACTGCACCTGCTGGAACTGGTGCCTGTGGCACCAGAACTAGAGCAAGGACCTGTCCCAAGGACACCATTTGTGGTAGCTTCCCCTGCAATGCAAGGACTCTTCTGCAAGACCAGAACTGAGGAGACTGCAAGGGACAAAATCGACCCCAGTGATCTCTCCTAACCTGACAAAAGTGCTAATATGGCCTATGTTGGTGCCCCTGTGCAAGCACAATTAAAGAGAAGACCAAGAGGAGGCAAGGTGTGGCTTTAGGGGAAGGCACAGTCCCATAGACAACAAGGAGGGCATCGTCACCAACAGGACACCCAGAGCTCTCTGTGGGGAGTGACACTGAGTGAAGGAGCATCATCTGCACTGGTACCAGCTGCACAACCAAAATCAGCTCTTACGGAGTCACAAAATTCTGTCTGGGAATCATGGTTCAGATCAAACTCTTCTAGGGAAATGCAGTCAGCTGCAGAATCACAGATTTATTTGGTCAGGTGCAGATCCTGTCACTTTGCTATTGAAGGAAAACCTGCTGTGGGCTTCAAAGGGAGCAGGAAAAGGCCCCTCCTGTCAATCTCTTACTTTGGACAAAGATGATGAAAAACACTCAAAGCAGCATCAAATTTAGCACGTTTGGAGGATATCGGCAGAATCTGCAGTTTTGTGCACTGGCTCCCAGGCAGGCAGCCAGCAGGGATTTTCTGCACTCCAAACATTCCCAAACATTGCACAAAAATCTTTCCATCCTTTCTTTCCCAAAGCTGCTTGTTTTCCAAACAGTGATTTTGTGTTGGCCATGCAGTTCTGACTGTTTGGGTGTGGGTAGCCCCATTTGTGCTGCTGCTCTGCAAGGTAAAAGGAAAGCTATTTTAATTTCAGAGGATAAAATGGCAGAGCTTCACCTTTCACCTTCTCTCAGTCCATAACTTTTATTGCCAATGAGTGTTAAACACACTGTGAGTGCACCTGCACCTATTGCTGTGCCTGTGTCTTTGCCCAAGCTCTGAGCTGTTCTGAATATCTTGTCTCATCATGTCACAGGCAGTATGGTCACAGAATCCATACTGTTCTTAGCCTTGGTAATGCCCGATAATGACAATAGTTGTGACTCCGCGTGATTTTAAGGCAGGGTGAAAAAAGTTAAAGGTAAGACAGGTCATGTAACATCCTATGGCAGCACTGCAAAGCCATGTTCTCTCTTGTCCAATGACTGGAAGTGCCTCTAGCACTTAGCAAAATTTTGGTTCCTTCATCGTGTGTCTGGTGCAAAACTAGTCACAAATATCTTCATCGTTAGAAGAGATGTGATGCTGTCTGTGAGCCGTCTGAACAATTTGCCTGCCCACATGACCCTCCCTGCCTGTGCCTGAGGATCCCCAGAACAGAGAGTAGGGGGTATGGGGGGCAGGTTGCAGAATAGCGAAGGTGATTTGGCAGCTAGCCCCAGTCACTGCCCCTGTCATGAGATGTATTACTCATATGTGCCTTTTTTAGGGACTCATGCTAGGCCCACAAGAAGTAGTATGGAGGCAGATCAGCCATTTTATTGTGAAGCCCTCATTGAAAAGCAAACCTCCAGACAGGCTGCTACAGGTATTTGAACTACATCAGGTATTTCTGCAAGAATAATATAATCAAATCAGAAAGCCTATTTATTATTGGACTTCTAAAAGAGCCAAGATAAGCCTGTGGTTTGGAGCAAGTATAATAGCCACTTTCACAGGAAAAACCAGTGACCTTAAACACCAACAAGTGAAAAGGGCCAGTTCATGCATTGACTTTTGAGGACTAGAGATAAAAATTCTGCTATAGACTGACAAGTTTAATGTTTAGAGGCAGATAACTCACAATAATACGTATTTATGATATATATTTGAACTTCTTTTAAAAAAGATTGGTTTAATTTGTTTGTTTGTTTTCTTGCTTTTTTGCTTTTCTGCTGTAGTGCTTTCACAGTCCTAGAAGCTGTCACACGGCTTCTAAAATCTGCACTTTGGCTCTGGGATTAGAAGAAGGGAAAGATCATTTGAGTGGTTGAATTAGTTATTTCAAGTTTGGTCAAAAGGCTCTGCAAGTGTAAATTAAGCTCTGCTGACTTGTACCAGAAGACTATTTGGACCAGCAACTCCGTATAACATGGCAGATGGCCTATTATTTATGATTTCACAGTAGCTTGCAATTCTATTATGGTGTGAACCACAGTTCGTTAAATAAGACATAAAACCTACATTTTTCTCAAGCTTCAGAAAAATTAACAGATTAATTCAGAGAATAGTGACTGCAAAGCCAAGATGGTTATATTCAGCACTAATAATGATAGAAAAGATTTTGACAGACCCCTAAGCAGAGCTTCTGTATGTCTTTCTGCTAGAGATTGATGGCATGTTTTCCATCAAACAAGACCGTAAGTTGCATAGTCTCAAGCCTGTACATTCCACAAACAATGTCAAACTTCACTGGCATGCACTAACCCATGTCTCCTTATAATATACAGTCTGGCAACAGGCCAAATGCAGATCTTAGCAGTCTGAGGACTTTGTGATAAAGCTTCTGAGACAGCATCAAATCAGGCTCAGAAGTCTGTGAGTACCTGGGCAGGTAAAAGTGCTGGAGACCAATGTAACATAACTCCTAAAGGCAAGGAAAAGAATTGAGAAAGTGCAGGAAAGGAGCTCAGGTACATCAGCTAAAACACCAAGGCAACCGTGCCTCCCTGCAGATCACAACATGAGGTAACCTGTGGTGGCAGAAACACAACCTCTTGACCTGGAAGAATAAGAGCATCTGATTACTGCTGCCCCCATCCCAGGTCCCAGCAGTGGTTATACTAACCATAGTTATTATCAGGCAGGACAAGACAAAGTTCCCCTTTCTCATCTGAGCATTAAAGAATGCTTTGTTCAACACATGTCTGCACAGAAGTACAGATATGAGCTAAAATGGGTGTTGAGGTGGATGAATGCTTTCCATCTCAGATAGAAATGAGAAGCAGGGAAACATATGCTAGAAAATCAAGGCTAGGTCAATTTTTTCCTTGCCAAAAAAACAGTAGCAGTGATCAGAAGAAAAAAAAAATGGAGTTATTTTGCTGAGAGCACCTTGGATCACACATTCTTCTGTTAACTGGAGCATGTTCAGCATAAGTCCATTTAAGTCAACACTTCTTCTATATTTACTGCTCTATAACTGAGAGAAGGGAAATTTTCTGTGTTCTTTTATTTTTTGTGTTCTCCTCATCTTTTCTTTACTTCCTGATATGTTCTTCTCTTCAGTCTTCCCTGACCTTACTGGGATCCTTTGAGCCTCTTCAGGCCTGTATTATGACTGACATCTCTTTTCAAGTCTGTAAGCATCAGCACTTGCTGAATGAAGCATCCCCTCACCTTTCAGCTCAGATCTCCTGTGGTCACAAAATGTGACAGACCTGAAACCATCCACCAAAAAAACAAAGTGTGACCATTATAAAATTAGCCACATGAGGGACTATGCATCTGTACCCCAGTATGTGTGGGTGCATTTTATATCACTGGTGAACTAACAGATTTGAAGCTGATCATTTCACTGTTGATTATTGAACCAGTTTCATTGTTTCTTATTGCTCTGAGGAAAGCACTGTACCACAAACTAAAGTCCTAGAGGTCACTACTTTACTCTCAAGGGCATTTTTATATACTGCAGCTACATTTTCCTTTTGTTATTTCATACTCCTGTTTTCTCCTTTCTCGTATTATTATTTTTTTATAAGAATGCCAAGAAATGCCTAAGGGAAACATACCAATTTTTTATGAAAGATTACCATCATCTTCCAGTGCTTATGCACAGACATAGGTTTTGCAGGTAAGAGGAAGTACTGTATCGATTTCCATGAGTGCTGTATTGGGCCAAGTCCAAAAGTCAATCCTTTGGTAGATTAACTCTTTTTAAAGTTCAGTATTGAGGCAAACTGGAGTTTAAAAAAGAGAAAAACCTGCTAGATTACTTTTAATTCATCTTGAGAGTGAAGTGAAGAGAACAGCTGGTGGCACCTACAAAGAGCGTGGTGGGTGGGTGAGTGCACAGCTTTACTTCCTCTCCTTACAGACACATATCTGACATTTGCATGGAATATGCTTTAAAAATATCGTCAGAGCAGCCAGGTAGGAAAACAAAAGGGAAATCTTGCAACATTTTCTTGACAATAGCTGCTCCTGGTTTTGCCTTTGCTTGCCTGGGAAGGGTGTCTAGAGACGGTGTCAGGAGGCAGCCTCCTCAAGCATTCCCATGGTCCAGATGTTTTCTGATTCACGACTCATTATTTTATTGCTGTAGCATTTTGATGAGGTTTTTGTTTTGATTTTGCTAATACAAAACACTCCTAGTGATCAAGTGCAGAAAATCTGCTTAGTGGTTAGAAGAGAAAAGCAAGAGACAGGACTCCCAGGTGCTGCTACCCAATCAGCCACTCACTCAACTTGTGTAATTCATGTCACT
This sequence comes from Syrrhaptes paradoxus, assembly GCA_013400615.1. Taxonomy (NCBI): domain Eukaryota; kingdom Metazoa; phylum Chordata; class Aves; order Pterocliformes; family Pteroclidae; genus Syrrhaptes; species Syrrhaptes paradoxus. Next base: position 61,952 of record VZTO01004099.1, read on the forward strand.
CCTCACACTTCAATTTCTTCTTAATAGCACAACATTACTTAATTTCAGACTTGTTGTTGTGCTTAATTTATTCATGTCCATGCAGCCCTTAAAGGTCATGAAATGAAGGACATAATGTGTGACACGCTATTGACATTCTTCTTACTTATTATTCACAGAATCACAGANTGGAACCTCCTGTGTTCCAGCTTGAACCCATTGCCCCTTGTCCTATCATAGTAGCTGAGGATGTTTCCCAAACACTACAATGGTAGGATTAAATTGTGTTGCTAAAAATAGCCAAGAAATGTCTTTCCAAAGCCAAAATTTCAAGGTTAGCTCTCTTCCTTCAATATGAAGGAAAGATTTGATTTAGGAAATTAGAGCCTGATTCAGTCAGCCCTACTGCGTGTAGGTAAATTCACTGTGTCTGGGTAGTTAACTAGATGAGAAAGTGGTTGTAGAATCCGATCCTTAATATTTTCAGTTGTAATTGCCTGCAGTGGGGTTTGTATTCCAATCAGTTACATTAATTTAAATATCCTGGGGTATATTATCTCCTTGAAGCATACATACAATTACTGAGACTTAAGACCTCAAACCACAAAGCTCCACAGGCTTTTAGCTTTGCTTCCGATGTTTCATTTAATATGATTTCCACCTAAAGAGCAGAGTGCTCTATGTTTAACCTAAGCAGGCTGTTTACATAAGAAAATCTTATTTATTTTCATATATTTCACTGATTGACGACCATTCCTATTTTGGGAGTTTGATGAGGAGGTGCTGCTAAAGTTATGCATGTTTGACATCAAATAATATGATGGAGATGTTGAAACAGTAAATTATCCTGTATAGTTTAAATAATATCTTTGCTTTAAAAGGTTATCTGTATTTGACAGAAGTAGAATAAGAATTTCACTAAAGCTATTATACTTTGGAGGAAGGGATGAAAGGATTTCTGGTGCCTGCAGTATGTGTTCTCAGGCTGACCTGATGCCTCTTAAACTACAGGTTTAGTGATTTCTCTTAGAAAAATAAAACAGCACCTCATTGATATGATGGGGACGTGTCTTGGGTCAGGACCACCACCATGTGGTCACAACCCCCCTCCCCCCCTCCCGTTAAGATGGGGAAGGATAAGGAAAAAAAAGTGGAACCTCGTGAGTTGAGATAACGACAGATTTTTTAATAATTTTCGACACTGACACAGGTTGGTTCTCTGTTTCAGCTGCAGTATCTGTTGCAGTAGCTGTCGGCAGTGTCAAAGTGGTCGCAGTGGCTGTCAGCAGGTTTGGAGTAGTCGCAGTGGCTGTCGGTCTGGTTTTTCCTTCTTTCCCCTGAGGATGCTGCATAGTATCAAGTGGTATTTGATAAATACTGGCCAGGATCCAGCACAGTACGGTACAAAATCTTTGTATAATCCTGAACACAGAACACAGGAGGCACAGCATAAGTACTGTCTGACACAGGAGACACAGCGGTGAGACCATGCTGGCTTGAACATCCTCAGGACACCTGAAACTCTCAAAAACTGCTGTCATCAGCCTGAATGAGAGAGAGTAATTGAAGGGG
>VZTO01004099.1:63694-85956 GCA_013400615.1 Syrrhaptes paradoxus
AAAAAAAAAAAAAAGTGGAACCTCGTGAATTGAGATAACAATGGATTTTTAATAATACCACACAGGGAAAGCAAAAAAAAGGAGAATGTAACAATGAGACAAGATATAGAATACAATGGAAAACACTGATACAATGAATATCTCACCACCAAGGACTTCACCAAAGAGACCCTTCTCCGTGCTAGCTTCCCCTTATATCCCGGGCATGATGTCAGCATGGTATCGAATATCCCTTTGGCTATGCCCACCTCCCAGCTTCTGTGAGGAATTAACCCTATCCCAGCTGGACCCAGGACAGGATGTGACCTTGAACTGGATGGGATAAACTAAGGAGGCTTATACTGAGGTCTGAGCACGGACCTTGTGCTGAGATGCATTTGGAATCAGATATGTTAGACTCTTTGTCCCTGACAAAGCTGGAAAAGGACTTGTTACTTTCTTGGAGAAAGCCTTTTAGACAAGTGTCCCAGAAACAGATTATTATCTGAGGACCTTTTCTAGAGAAGTTGCCTAAAGGTATTTTCCATCCACATTCTCCTACAGAAGAGCTTCAGATGAAGGTGGGTTTTGCCCACAGCCACTTACTCACTCCCTTGTGTAGGAACGAAGGAGAGCTGAGCATGATGTTTTATGGTATGGAATATCCCTTCAGTCAGCTGGGGTCAGCTGTCCCAGCTGTGTCCCCTCCCAACTTCTTGTGCACCCACAGGCTGCTTGCTGGTGAGTTGGTGTGAGAAGCAGAAAAGACCTTGGCTCTGTGTAAGCGCTGCTCAGCAATAACAAAAACATATCTGTATTACTATCACACTGTTTCCAGCACAAATGCAAAACATAGCCCCATACTGGCTCCTGTGAAGGAAATTAACTCTACCCCAGCCAAAACCAGCACACTGCTTTATGTTTTGTTGCTCCTTACATTTCCAAGGGGGTTCCCCTTGCTCTGCCTCAGATCAGCCTTGTCACTCATCTTCTTGACTGTGGTACCTACAAAAACCTACAAAAACCTCCAGCTTTCTTAGAGCTAAGTTGCTAAGCCTTTGGTTCATCAGGGTGGTTCTTTTCCCTTGTAGTTCACCATGTGGCAATAGTAATCTGTTTCTTTTTTTTCTTTACACTATCAATTTTCTGATAATGAAGTTTCTCTGTGCTACTGTCTGTACAGTTTGTATCATCAGTCTGGTTTTGGTTCCCTTAACAGGAACATTAGGTGCAGGAACATCACTTACAGGTATGAGAACTGGCGATTACCAAGGCCAAATAGGTGCCGTTGCTATTATTTACTGAAGGAACCGCCCATGGTGAGACTTTAGGAAGATTAGTACATTTTGAGATGCAAAGGAGAAAGGAACATGGGAAAGGAGGAAAGAGGGTGAAAAAGAAGGAAAAGGGCAGAAGGTGACTAAGGAAAAGTACAGGAGAAATGAAGAAATATAACAGAAACAAGAGGGAAAGAGGGCAGCAGAAAATGAAGTAAGAACAACAGGGAGCCTGGGGAGAAAACAACAGGAAAAACTCTAGTCTCTACAGTCTCTGAAAGCTGATTTCACTGATGTACCTGAATGCTGACAATTGTATTATGAAGTTGAGCTCATGGATAATTTAGACTTCTTGCCACCTTTTTACACTTCCTTGTAGAGACTCAAAAAACTACTTCCACTCACCCATGAGCATTGCTCATATCAGCCAGCCCACATCTCAGAGTTGACAGTATCTCTGTTCTGGAAGACTGCTGGTGCTCAAAGCCAGATCTTCCCATGAACCCCTGTACATCCATCTACACCCTCCATCTACTTCTTGGCACAGCACGGTTAATTTTTAAGACACTTTTTAGTTTAGATGTTCCCATTCTTTCATCCTCCAATTTTTCTGTACAAACAACAGATTGCATTGCATTTGACATGTCGATTTGATCTACAAAAGAAAAAACAAACTAATAATGCTGGTCTTCTGTTCTTTCTGTCAAGCCTCCTATGCCTCTCTCTTTTGCCAGATGTCTTTTCTTGGACTTCCTCCTAAAGATTTATGTTTCATTTTCTATACAATTATTTCACTTGGCTTTCTGTTGACTGTCTGTGTTTTACCATTGCTACAGTGCCTTACAAACATCCTGCTAGTTCTTCCATTCTCTTTTGAAGCAGACAGATATTATTCCCATTTACATGCAAGGAAAATGAAGGAGAGAGGTTGTGAAATTCATCATAGAAAGTACTCTGCCTGCATCCAGACCACAAAACCACAGCATGGTCTCTTATTGCTGTCACCAGCATTCTATATCAACCTCTTATTCCCAGATTTTCACTTCAGAGTATCACAGACACAAAGACTTCAGTGCCTATATATTGTGGTCATGAACAACTTCCTTTCAGCCCAGAGTGCAGTGACCTTCATAGGTAGGGAGGCACTCTCTGAACCTCCTATTGCCTGGCAATACAACTACAAAATCAGCTACTAGTACTGCACCCTGGGGAATTGAATAAACTCCATTGCTTCTCTCTGCCTTTTTGCTAGAGCAGTGTAGTCTTGGAGGCATGAAAGGGTTGGGGTTTTTTTCTGTTTTTTCATTCTTTGACCAAATGGAAGCAGAGAGAATTTTCAACAAATAGCATGGGAGAGCAAAAGCTAATAATAATATTTCAGCCTAAAATATTTTAATATGAAGCTACTTTCTGTAGAAGATTATTTGAAACACTAATACATATGGCAGTACATGTTTGCTGATCAAATAATATATCTTTTATTTGCCAAACTGTGTTCCAAAATGCTATTCCGACTATTACAAAATTAGCTTGCTCCCATTCCTCTAAATCAAAAAACAAACAAAAATGCCCCACCCCCCCCAAAAAAATATTCCATTATGTGCTGATCTCAGTTCAAACCTAAAACCTACCCGTCCTCATACATGTAGAGAGTTATCTTTATATAAGCGATTCTCTTTATATGTGAGATTGCTTTCTTGAATGCTTAACCAAAAACTGAATTTTATAATTAGTATCAGAAATGCTCTCAGGTCTAGAAACAGAAACAATGTTACTGCTATAACTTCAGTGATTTGTAACAACTGAGTAAAATGGCTAAGATTTACTTACTTCTGTGTAATCCCTAAAGTAAATGGCACAAACCGAAATTGGCGAAGTAAGTTTGAGAACAATTTCTTCTTGGACATTTCAGAAAAAGGGCTAAATTATCTGATTAAATTGCTTGATCCTGTTGATCTTTTACTAATAATGTATTCTGGACAGTCTTCCAATTTATGGAAAACCACACAATTCTTATTCCACTCACAGCCAAGTACATTCCATTTTTCTCTTTATGTATAGAAGAAAATATTTGCCCTATCAGTGTCTCTTTTCAAGAAGAGGATGTTTTTTAAACCTTGCGTGTCCTGTTGAGTGGTGGAAAAGGCTACTTTTTCCCAATAATATTACAAATACTTTGGATGGCAGATGGTTTGATCAGAGGATCAGTAATGAAGTTGTATGTTATGGGCAAGCATTTTTTTTTTGTCAGCAGTTGCTCATTTCACTTTAATCTACAGCATTTATTTTTGCATTATAAGAAAAGGAAGAAGTTAGACTTAAGATATGCTTAACATGAAATGATTGAATCAGTTCTATGGTAAAATCACTATCATTACTAGTAGTCATTGCAAATTCCTCCTCAATAATAATGAAAAATGCATTTCATTCATCATTGTACATCTAAGTAGATACCATTTGTTCCTGACTCATCCAGTCTTTAAGAACATTCATATCCCCAACATACAGATATTCTTTTGCTGTGTTTTCAAAGTTGAATTTATAAAATACACATGCATAAAAATTGGGTCAGATCAGACAACTGAAATGAGGCCCACATCTCTCTAATGCAGCTCTACAATGCATTAATGTGCAGAGGAGCTCTGTGTGAGAGCTCAAATTACTGCTTTTGGAAGTAGAAGAATACGGACATGAAATCTATGTGGCTTTCAGAGGTTTCCCAAGATTAGAAAAACTGAACTAGGAAATTAATATATTTTCTAAATGAACTCATCATTTCAAAGATTCAACAAACTAGCAGAAGGACCTGAAATCCCACAGTAGTTTTTGTCTTCTCAGCTGCAAATGCACCTAGTTTTCTATCTGTCTCAAAGCTATTACTGTACACATTGTTCTAGAGGCCCTTATATGTAAGACATTTCATGTTAATCCTTTCCGTGGGAATAAGTTTCAATTACATTTGGCCCTGAGGATTTTCCCCTGTATATAATTCTTAGCATAGTGTTGGTCTGTGCTGAAAAAGTGACACTGTGCTTGTCATCTTCCAATAATTTGTGCAGCAAGAGAGTTCTTGCAAATTCCCACCAACAATTTGCCTTTATAGCAATCTCCATATATTTGCCTAATGAGTATTCAAATGAGTTCAATCCTGTAAAGTCATTGTTCTGGGATCTGTTTGTATTCATCACACTACTGCAGCTCCTCTTTCGCCATATTCTCAGGATGCTCGAAGACACAATGATGCTTGACTAGACTGCTAATGCCTTGAAATTTGTACTACCAATGGCACAGACAAAGCCTGTTTGGTTACGTTATTCATCAAATGCTTATGTTATGGCTCAAAAATCTAAATCTTCATTCCTTCATAAAGATCACTATCTTCTACAATCTTTTTTATTTAAATTTAGAGCATGAATTCTTCCAATTACTTGCAAATGTGTCTGATTGTACTTACTTCTTCAGGGCGGCACTGCTTAGCTGTTCAGTATTGATGAGACAGAGCAAATTTTTGGCTGTTCCACTGGGCTGTGTAAAGTGGCTTTGCATGTGAGTCAGCCTCCTCCAGCTGGGTAGGTACCAGGATGGCTACAGTGCCTGAATAGGTGGTGGCTTCATCAGCATCACATGATGGTAAGATACATTGCCCAGAAGATGTTAGTAAAGGTGCCTATCTTCCCAAATCCTTCACAGTAAAACCTCTCTCAAGCACATCTGAAAAAAGGACCATAGAAGTTCTTCCTGTACTTTACTTCCTTTTGTGTATTTCCCCAAAACCTGATGAACACATTGGGATCTGCAGTAGGACCATCCATAGATGAATACCTCATCATCTGAGGCATCTATGTTGAAGTATCTCCAGAGACCTAAATATATACTGGCCAAAGCTTTTAGTTAGAAAGACCAACATACCTAATAAATACCTAACCTGAGTTTTATTTCTGAGTCACTGGAAGGTAGCTGGAGTAAGTGAAGATTTTCTGTATTGTACAAAGCCACTCTCTCTCACAATCAGTCTTCCGCTTCTCTGAACCTTCTAGTTGTGATTTTATTTATTATTTGTAAAGAAGCTGAAGTATCTGAAGCATCTCTCAAACGAACAGAGACATAGTTCCTAACATCAGGAATTCACAACCTAAATAATGAAGCCTTGGGGCCAAATCCATTGCTGACGCAGGCAGGCACAGCTCCCCTGTGCTCAGCTGAGTTGCACTTGCTATTCTTTCAGTAAATGATTAATCTTGTGTTTGCAAAATCCGATGTTGTTACTGAAATAGTTTTGATGTAGGGAACTTAACTGATTTTACAGCAAGAGGAAAAGAATGCTTTGCCATGTAAGTGTCCTTGTCTATTTGAATGGAGTTTGATAATTAACATATGAAACAACTATTTTAAAAGCCAAACAATTAGATACTTGCTTCATCAGGGGCATATAACTCAAAAATAAAATTATTTACATTGTATTCTTCCTTAAGTTGAAAAGACAGGTTTACAGGTGTAAAAGGTAAAAGAAAGTGAATTTAAACCAACATAGTCTATGGTTTGAAGTGAGTATGTGAACCAGAGCATACCTTGTGATGAGTTGAACCTTTCATTTCTCTTGAATGTCTCAAACCATCTTGATCCATCTTTCTGCATATCTTTCTGCCTTTAACCTGATAATAGCAAAAAGGCTTTCCATTCCTTATATTCCGCCTCTTATTGTTATGCCCTTAGTAATGCAGGAATAAGCACTAAACTTTGAAATTACAGTTGTGGGAATGAATCTCTTTCTAGTATGCATATGTGATGGGATTGCCCTTGGCCGGGGGCCAAACCACACACCCAGTCACGTAATTCCCACCTCCCCCCCACCAGCCATTCAAGGATAGGGGAGAGAATTGAAGGGGTAAAGGGAAAAAAGGACTCGTGGGTTCAGATAAGAACAATTTATTAACTAAACAACAATAGTAGTGAAAATAATAGTATATACAAATATACAAATGAGTGATACACAGTGATACTGCCCCCCCACCCGATGACCAAGGCTCAGCCTGTTCCCGGTTAACGATCCTGGAGCAGGGAGAGTCCCGAAACCGCACTCATGGAATGGAGATAACAGTCCGAGCATCCCAGACTGAGAGCTGACTGGGGTGGGGGGGGTGGGGAGGGAAGGCCCTGGGAGAGCGACCACCTGGAGTGAGATGATCTGGAGCAAAAGAGATCCAGAACCAAAAAAAAGGGCTGATCTTCCGGAGGGTCCTCACCTATATACTGGGCATGATGTGTATGCCATGGAATCGATTGTTGGCCACTTTGGGTCTCAGTCCCGAACTTAAGATCAAATCCTGGGCTAGTAACTGGGGCTGTGCTCCCTCCCAGCTTCTCCTGTTTGCAGACAGCCAGAGAAGCAGAAAGACCTTGGCAGACGCATAAACATCACTTTTTATCAGCTTTCTTCTGAGCTCAAATCCAAAACACAGCCTCTGGCTAGATATTATGAAGAAAGTTAACTCTGTCTCAGCTTAACCCAGGACAGCATACCACAGACAGATAAGGGATTTTAGATACTTCTTACTTGCAGTGGAAATACATAACCATAACTTTCAGGACTGCTGCCTCCATGAGGGAAATGTTAGAACAAAGATGATACATTTTTCACATCAAGTCTTCACTGTTTGACAATTTTGGACAGTTATGGACCTTGGTTTGTTTAGTGAGTATTGTGTTTTTCTTGATATCAGAATTTATTTTCTATGTTTCTCTTTATCAGATTTTTTACTGAATTTGTAAGCAACAGTGTAAAAGGATATCTAAGCCAAACCCTGTGAAACTATGAAGTGTTAAAAGAGAGCTATCATTATCTACCTCGTTTTAGTGTAGTGGCTTTGGCTGATTGAAGAGGTATTTGAGAAGTCAGGCACAGTGAGAGGATTCAGGGTCAGATAGGAGGATGAGGATGTGAGGATGGGTCAAGGCTGAGATGGGGTGGGGGCTTGGTTGAGGTCCATGGCTGGGCACAGACAGGGCTGCAGGGATGGAGCAACTCCTGCAGCCAGGGGTTGGCCCTGGCCTTGAGGTCCACAGCCAAAACCCCTGCTGAGGGGACACAGTCAGGACCCTGACAGCAAGAATACTGCTAGTCTCTGTGCAGTACTGCCAGGTCCCTCAAGGTGAAATAGTTTAGGAGACTCTGGAAGACAGTATGGATGCTATTTTGCAGAGCAATTTCCCCATCTTTTCCTTTTTTCTTCTCTGTGGAGGATAAGAAGGCTCTGATACACAGTCCACCCTGCAGAAGACCCAGTTGACAGTATGGCTACATTATCAGAAAATGCTGCCAGAGGGTCTCTTCCATGGGGACCTGCTACCTGTTGTGCTGAGCAAAGGAAAGGTCCCTTACATAAATCTCACTTTTTTATTTTTAGATCATTTGGAATAACTCTTACAGAAAAATGGTGGAATCAAAACCACACAGCTTCTGCCCCGGTAATCTGTGTTCAAATTGGTGGGGACTTTTAACTCTGAGTCATGAACATAAAAGACATATGTAACACTTGTATATACTGTGTGCGTTCTCAGCCATTTCTCAGACTGTCAATAATCTCAGCATAGGGATATTAGCTCCTTTGTTGAACAGCCATACATTAAATAAGTCAAGAGTAACAAGCATAATCCCCAAGTTATTTCAGATTCTTGTATCATTCCCATCCCTACTATTTTTATTAATTTCTTTACTGAGCATTGAAGTAGGACGTTATTTATGAAATGCTGCAAAAACATGCGAATGAAATTAAAAACACCATTAACAAAGACTTTTGTAAATATTTCTTACTGCAAAGAGTCTAAACTTATTGTTCTGAAACCAATCATGCACATTTATGTTCTGTCAGTTGTTTTTATTGGGAGATTAAACAGACAACAAAATGTCTGGCCTTCTCTCCCAAACTGTGCTGTGCTGCAAGGTGTACCTCCCCCAGGCTCAAGCAGAGGAAATATACTCTCTCTGTAGGGTGGGTTCCAGTCTGGCTTTCCTACCTTACCCATAAAATATAGAGAGATGACAGAAACACAGAAAGGATTGAGTTTGAAGAGACCTTAAAGATCATCGAGTTCCACCCCCCCTGCCATGGGCAGGGACACCCTCCACTACCCCAGGTTGCTCAAAGCCTCATCCAGCCTGGCCTTGAACCACCTCCAGGGGTGGGGCATCCACAGCTTCTCTGGGCAACCTGTGCCAGTGCCTCACCTACCCTCACAGTGAAAAATTTCTTCCTAATATTTAATTTAAATCTACCCTCTCAGTTTAAATCCAGTACCCCTCGTCCTCACTGCACTGCCTGATAAAGAGTGCCTCCCCATCTCTCCTGTAGCCCCCTTAGGTACTGGAAGGCTGCTATAAGGTCTACCTGGAGCCTTCTCTGCTCCAGGCTGAACAAGTCCAACTCTATCAGATGAGCCAGTGTCCTAAATAGATGTCGTTCAGCTTCAGTAAGATCAGCAAAACCCGTCTCTGAATGAGCATAGCCTTGTTAACTGCACTATATTCACCAAGGACCTTTCTGCCTCTCTGGCGAGAAGTCCCCCTTGGTGCAACTCCATCCATTTAAATTGATTCTGCAGTCCTTCACACCAAGTCTGAACCTGGCCCATGGTCAGGTTAGTACTTCATCATAAAGCAAGCCACGAACAGATTTCTACATCTGCAACTGTGTGCAGTCTCTGTCTCATGGGTTGGTGAAATCATCATATTCCAGACAAGTTTTTAGATAATTTCTCTTCAAGGCTCTAACATACTTGGCCTTTCAGCTATGATTTTTTTTAAATTCATTAATGTTGAATTTAGAGAATAATAACTGCCACCATTTGGCCAACATGATGTCATTTAGACCAGAATCTGACCTACTGAACCACCAATTCTCCAGAGTAATTTTAAATGAACTCAAAGAAGTTTGGAATTGAGCTAAAGCATGTTGATGTGGTTTAGGCCCAGTAAGCAATAAGCACCAGCTGCTCAGTTGCTCCTCCCCCAGGCAGTGGGATGGGGAGGGGAATCGGGAGAACAAAAGGTAAAACCTCATGGGTTGAGACAAGGGCACAGAAGGATTGCTCACCACTATTGGTCACAGGCAAAACAGACTCCACTTGGTGAAAAAATCAATTTAATATGTTACCAATCAAATCAGAGTAGGATAATGAGAAACAGAACCAAATTTTAAAATCTTTCCCCTACACTTCCTTTCTTCCTGGGCCCAACTTCACTCCCAATTTCTCTCTCTCATCCCTGACACTGGCAGAGGGGCACAGGGAATGGGGGTTGTGGTCAGTCCATCACATGTTGTTTCTGCCACTCCTTCCGCCTCAGGGGAGGACTCCTCACACTTTTCCCCTGCTCCCATGGTGGACAGTCCTCCCTGAACTTCTCCAACGTGAGTCCCTCCTGTCTTCGATCCAGGGAAGCTTTGAGCAGCTTCTGACAAGAGCCACTCCTATAGCCTAAATCCACCCGTGCTACCAGAAAGCCTCCCCACAAACCCAATATACATGTGTATGTAAGCATATTTATATATATTCTGATCACCAAGTGTTTAAATCATATTCAAATTCAGTTCTCCTGCTTGCATTCTTAATGTGGCTAGTAGATACGTCATGTTACTAAAATTTAATTTCAGGTTTTGCTTTGATGTATACATTCCTTTTCCTGCAAATTAGATCAAAGCCTACAAGATCAGAAACAAATCTGGAAAAAAAAAAAAAGTGGACCATTTTTGTTAAGTTTTTTCCATTATTATTTCTACAGTCAACTTATTTGGATAGACAGGGAGATGCAGTACACATACACAAGCTGCATGTCGGTCCAACTTACTTATAACTAATTGAGGGTAGAATCTGGCCCACGAAGCTTGGGAAAACAGCAACACATAAAATCTCCTCTTACTTTATGGGTAACATGTAGTACTTTCTGTTAAGTCCAAAAGAAAACAAATACCGTTTTCCTGTAGAAATCTTGATGGACTGGAAAAACAATGGAAGGATGAACAGAAAAGCCAACAAATTCCACCAAGTGGATGTTGATTTTACCTCTCTCTGAACTGTGTCGAGAAATTAAATAACTGAATCATGACGTTATAACAAGTAGCTGGAACTCCTTAGACCTAGATATAATCAACTTGCTGTTCATTTGTTTTTTAACCTACAGACACAAATTAAAATGAATGAGTAGAATTAAATCACTCAAAGGTTGAGTTTTGGAGTGCGGGAGGTCTCTTTTTTTAAGGGACAACACTCGAATCAATTTGTTCATCCTTAGGACAGGTTTGTGCAGCGGTACAAAATACCGGAGTCCCCACATAGCTAAGCCCTGTGCACTGCCCTCCTGCTTGCAGGCAGTGGGGTGCACACTCCCATTGCCTGTACTGCCAGCTCCTCTGTCAGCAGCCCGGGTGCAGCTCAGGGTCTTCCACAGGTCCCCAGTTCTTTTCTCAGGGCTCCAAGTCCCTTCTGCAGCCAGCTCCACTGGGGATGGGCTCCAAGATGGGCTTTCTCCCACCACCTGTGTCCTTCCCTTGCCACCAGCACACCAGAATGTAGAAGATTTCAGCCTGTTGAAGGCTGAACTGGGAGTCAATGTGCTAAGATGATGATAGGTTAATTGGGATTTAATTTCCTGTCTGGTTATACACATGGCACAGCTGTGGAGGAGAAGCCCTCTTGTACTGAGAGTCTCTGCAGCATCTGTTTCTTGTATTTCAGTTCAGCTTGGAGCTGTGTCACCTGGCCAAATGTCAGAGCAGAGAGTTTGCAAACAAATGTACAGATGATTTTTTTCTCTTGCACAACAGAGCTCTAACAGCTGCATCCGTATTTGCTCAGTATGCGTATGACTGTATTGCAATGTCTAGAAAGTTTGGAGGGGTGGTTCTTTTTTGCTTTTCTTTACAATTTTTTTTTTAAATTAAGAAGAAAGAATGGCTTTAACATTCCCTAGGAATACAAGAACACTTCTACACTCCTGCTGACTATGCATCACTGCTAGATTTTTTAAAGCTTCTTGAAGCTTCATCACCAGATTTCTAAGAACAGAACATTACTAGATCTTGCATATTATTAGGTTTTTCCAAAACACAAGGCATTTGCCCAGTGCCCAGGAATTGGATCAATGTGCAGAAAATGTGATGCTTTTAGAGTCATCATGTTTTACATGGAAAGAGAAATGTTGTTCTGCACAGAAGGATCTATATAATGCTTATATACATCAGTGCTACAGCTTCATGGATGCCATTCTGCAATTATTTGCTTGTGTCATAGTTTAAAAGGCCAGACAGTCTTTTGTTTGAAAAACTCCATGGGCTGAGGCAGGGACAGGGAGGGTTTCACTCACCACGTAGGGTCACGGGCAAGAAACCGACACGATTCGGGAGAAAAAAAAAATTTAATTTATTAGCTATTTACAGCAAGAAGCAAGATAATGAGAGGGAGAAACTACATCTTAGAATGTCACTTCTACCCCACCCCTCCCTTCTTCCCAAAACCCAAAGGCTTTGTTCTGTACCTTCTGCCCCCCGGTACTGCAGGGGGGCAGGGAGTGGGGGGTGCAGTCAGTCCACCACTTCGTCCTCCTCAGGGGAGGGCTCCTCACAGTCTTTCCCGGCTCCAGCATAGAGTCCCTCTCACAGGAGAGTCCTTCTCAAACTGCTCCAATGTGAGTCCTTCCCACAGAGGGCCACAGTCCCCAGACAACTGCTCTGCTCCAGCATGGGTTTCTCCAAAATTCCTACGTGGGGTCCTCCACGGCTGCATCTTCTCACTGGCTGCACCAAGGGTCAAACCGCGCATCACCATGAATCTTCACCACGCTGCAGGAGAAATTCCAGGGGTGCCTCCTTTCTCTTGCTTCTCTTCTCTGACCAGCATGCCTGTGTAGTCATCTCTCTCAGATCCCACTTCTCTCTCCGCCATGGGTCCTTCATCAGCTCCCAAGGAGATGGACTCTCGGGTGAGCCATGGCAGAGCCTTCCTTGGGCTATGGCAGGTCGGTACAGCAGAAGCCGAGCAGGCAGCTGGATGGCCGGGCCAGCCCACCCGAGCCGGGCCCTGACCGGGGCCACACCAATGCCCATGTTCTGTGCCCCCTCTTGAATGTGTTATTCACAGAGGCACCAATTGGCTCAGCCCTGGCCTGGGGTGGGTCCAGCCTGGAGCTGGGGAAACTTCCAGCAGCTTCTCACAGGGGCTAGATCAGTGATGCTCCTTCCCCCACTCCCCACCTCTCCCCCCCAGCTACTAAACCCTTGGAGCCAGAAGTGGGGGTGAACCCTTAGGAGTCACTTGCAGGAGCCACCACTGTAGCCCCTCCCTTGCTGCCAGAGCAGACTTGCCACTAGGGGAACTCTTAGCAGTTACTTACAGGGGCCGGCACTGCAGCCCCTCCCTACTTCCAAACAAACCCACCCCACAAAACCACAACAGCTTGTTATACTCTAATATCATCATTCCTTAACATTGAAAGGGAAAGAGAAATTCATGCTACTCACACGCTGACAGAGAGAAATATTAAGCTATATGCTCTGTCTTGGTTTTCTATATTGTACACTTTTAGCATATAGGTACTAATGCATTAAGGGAGCCTGAGAAAACATGCACTACCCAAAGACACTAATAGAACTACCAAATAAATTACCTCTTTCTGGGTAAACCTCAGTTTCTGCAGGGGACAGTGCTGTGGAGCATAACACATAGCTCAGACCTCTGAGCTGTGTGGAAAGCCATCCCTACAAAAACAGGGTAAAACTGAATTGATTCAGGGGTGCACTCCCCCTTCTCATCATCTCGGCATCTACTTTAGAGCGGAAGATTTTCATGTCCTGAGCTCCTTCATGGGAACAGTGCAGCTGGCATTAATCTTCTCTCTGAGTATGTTTTTTACCCAGTGCCCATAGAGGAAAGTTTGCAGAGTGCACACATTTTTATTTGTAAAATTATGACCTAGACTGAACTCCAGCTGCCTTATGTTACTGAAACATTCTCATTAATAGTATTTATTTTCAGCATATGTTTACTTAGTTAGCAATAACTTATTAATTTGAGTGCATGTTCAGATCAGATATTTGATCCTAGCTAAGAATTAAGTTCAGGAAGATGAAGGCAGACAGGAATAATTACTGTCTATTCCTACAGTGCTTCTCTGAAAGAGAAGTTCTGTTGTTCTCGTATTTTAAATGTATTTTTTAAAATTATAGTAATTGTGAATGTGTTTGGAGCACTTATTCAAGGTATTTTACTCAGTTTAAAAACACATTATGAAATATTATTTGTAAATTTTGACAGCATTTAACATAATACCACATTGTGCATATTATTTGCTACATGATAAGTGAATGACACTGAATCAGTAGTGTCCGTTTCTTATATTCATTCCAGTGCCTGGAAACACAGGTTGGTTTTTTCCTCTGGATTTTACATAGCACGAGTACCTCTGAAGAGTGAATGTATGTAATCAGATCTAATTCAATGGAAGGGTGCTTAATCATACAGATCTTTTAAGAAACATTGCATTCACGCAAATATGTGTGAGACCAATAACTATTTCAACTGGATACCATGGACACAGGAATATTTCTGACATTACATAAGATCCATTGGATGACATTATAGTGATTATTAACTCTTATTATTAAAAAATAGTAAATTTATTATTTTGTGGAGAAAAAAATCACTGAAAACTCGAGGTTTTTTTAAAGACTGAAAAGTGAAAAAGTGGGTTTGGGTTCTATAAACTACATTTGTGATTGGGTTCTTTTTTTATTTGGGGGATTTTTTTTTTTAGAGTTTAGGCTTATATATTATCAAGTAGCTTATAGTGAATTTTTGTGGAAGTGATTTGTGTTGCCAGTAAGACTGTAACGAAAAGCACTTCCAACCCCCTAAATTTCCAATAAGTCATTTTATTTGTGAATTTTCTTTTAGACTGTGAAGTCCGTTACCAAAATGTACAGCCTGGATATTCCATTAAAGACTAATCTGCAGGGAAAATACTTCCTCCAGTTACCCACATTATGGTTTTTATCTGGTAAAGTTAGTATCTCCACACTCTCCACCTTCTGTGCTTCATACAGAGAGCTTGCCCAGAAGACTTGCTAATCCCGAGAAGTCACTCTGCTTTCCTGGTCCCCTTTGGCAGAGTAAATTAAACCACACAAAGGCACTATTGATGCAGCATAAATGTGACCAGAAGAGAAGCCAGAGAGCAGAAACTGTTCCACTACACCCATTCTGGACTATTTTTCTTTGGCAAGGTGCCAGACTGAGTTTTAAAATTGTGCAAGCCAAAGCAGGAGCTATGCTGCACCCTTGCATAGTGAGGGTGGCCAAGGAGACAAGCAGGGTTCTGCACAATGGGGTTTTGCTGAGCTGGAAGCATTCCCAGCAGATGACAGAGGTGATGTGGTCTGCCAGGTGAGGCAAGGGACTTAAAATCCCAGCCACCTGTGGACAATCTTGAAAGAGCTGTGGCTTTGAAGCTGGTGGCTCAGTTACATTTCAGTCTGCCTATTTTTGTGATGCACATGGTTATGACACTGTGTCACTCCTATTAGGATTTATTGTCTAACATGTTGTGCTGGTAAGGCCCCCAGACATGAGTGGCTGGATGGTAGGCTCAGCATCTGCTTCTGTGACAAATCTGTGTAAACTTACAGCCCAAGCTGAGGGTAACACAATCACCATTCGGGTATTGGTGAACAGCAATGGCAAAACTCCCAGTGGCCTCCACATTTCACAAAGTAGATTTACATTGTCTAAATATTGGAAACATGGGATCTTCATGGGGATTAACAAAACAGGAGAAGAGAGCTGTTGGAAAACCTGAGGTTGATGGGAATATGAAGATGACTTGGTAGCAGCTTTGTCAGGGCTGCTTCAGCAGTTCATGTCACTGCTTCTGCTCTTCAGCTGGAGAAGAGCTTTCACAATGAAAGTACTTCATTTTGCCCTGCTAGTGTAGTCTGCCTAGCAGAGATTCTTTCATAAGACTCAAATGATTTACAGCAGCAGCAGCCTTGACTATAACTGGACTAAATCCAGAAAACAACTCAGTGTAGCAGCAGCCAAATTCCACATACCAGTTAGAAAATTCACAAAACATAGTGATCATCCAAGTGCTTGAGCATTCTGATACTGACAAATATATTCAGTTATTCCATTTTAATTTGCTGCAAAGTCTTGGCAGAGCTTGAGATATATTCAGTTCCAGACTCAGAGTCACTGCAGCCCAGGGTAAGCAGCAGATAAGGCTCTGTTCACAGGATACCTTTCAACAGCATCTATATTTTTCCTGGGATTTTTAAGATCTAACTAGACTATAGTCTGAGGATCGTCTGGTTTTAAGATTTAATGGGCTGTTTATTATCTTAGTAGTAAGACAGATTCTCTGCTCTTATTTCACCATTTTCGTAACATAAAAATATTGCTGCTGATACAAAGAAACCTTCATCAGAATTTCACTTCACACAAAAAATGAACTTTTAATTTATTGATTTCCTGACAATTTTCTTAGACTAGAAGCACAATATAAGTTTTCTGAAATGCTTATGTCTTAGAATTACAGAGAGCTCTGAGGCTGTGATATGCACCAGTTGTTCTGCAGGAGTACTCACAGTAGCTCTTAAAGACCTGAGCACTCACTTTTCATTACTAAGAAGGGCTTTTTTATTATTTCTGTGTCTTACTGTCCACACAGCATGGTCTCTGATTCAGCGTGTGAAGCACTATTCATTCCAAACCAGCTCTGAGCATTAGATTCTTTTAAAAAAGAAAATCATTTTAGTCAAACCACTATAATTTAACAGCTTTTGTTATCCCAACTGATGCAAAGGTCCCATTACATTATTGTATTTGTTAAGACAGGAGTATTAAGACACTGCTCTGCTGTGGAGTAGTGTACTTGGGAACTAATGTGTTTAAATATTAACTTGGATGTAACTATTTAACTAAAAAGTCAACACATACACAACATAAGCATCTCATTGTTCTTTTTTACTGTACAGCTAATGGACACAGTCCACTTACATAGACTTATGAGTCTCATTTGAGAACACTGTTTGGTACAGTGGTCACAGGAGTCATGTATTAAGATGTGACACAAGGGTAGGTCGTGATTGCAGGGCCTACTACATTACAACAAACATGAGCAACATTATTTATAGTTACATATATATTTACTTAAATATATATATGTAATCATAGTTGCAAAGAAAAATGCCATCTTCTTGTTAAGTTCTTGATAAGAAAAATAGGACCATTAAAGTTAAGACAGGCTGTTGACACAGAGGTGGTCTGCCAAACTACCAAGCAGCTTCCTGATCTGGTTTCCTAAATGGCCACAATCATATGCTAAGCTATTTTGAAAATCGGACCCGTCATTACATAAGATCTACATTTGTAGACTGTAGGAGCCTTTGCAGGTTCTCTCAGAGCAGTGAGTGACAGCCAGGATGCTGGCATTTATCTCCCAAGTCACACAATTCCCTTCAGAGTAGTAAAAGTCAACACACCTCTGCTGAGTCACAAAATGGTTGAGGTTGGAAGGAGCCTCCTGTTCAAAACAGGGTCACTGAGAGCAGGCTTCTCAGGGCCATGCAGAGCTGGGGTTTGAGTATCTCCAGGGATGGAGACTCCACAGTACCCCTGGGTAAGCTGTTCACTGACCTGAACAGGCCCCTATAGACTTTATTCAGTGTAGAGATTTCACTGAAGTCACTAATATATTTGCTTCTAGTCCCCACCAACCTCAGAGAAGAAAATGTGCTGACAGCAAGTTATCTAAGATAGTGAACAGCCAGACAGAAAAATGGCATCATCCCCAGGCACATATGTTACTAACAAAACATAGGAACCAACTGGCAATATTAAGTGCTTAATACTACTAGAAAGGGTTTTTAAGAGGCTGGGTGGGAAAGAGCCATCATACATAAATGCAAAGTATATTATTACTCTCATCTCATCTTACCGACAGTTGCATTACAGTTGAGATATAGCACTGATTTTAACCCTTTAATTTCTGATGTTCTGTATCTTTTCAGAGCTGCTTCATGTCCAGTCCAGCTGGTTCTTGATTAGAGATGTATCAGGCAAAACTGTGAACTGTTTTGTACTAAGAAGTATGTAATATTCTGTCTAAACATTCAGTTTATTTCTAAGTCTTCAGCTGCTTCAGCTTATATGGTTACCAAAGCAAAATTCTGGACAATACAAGCAGGAGCGTTGTTAAACACTGTCCTAAAAAGCTTTCCAAAATCAATTTTCTCTGTTATCATCATCCTGGAATGTGATAGTGTTTTGCAACAACCACAACAAAACTTGACTTGTATTTCTCAGCCCTGTAAAGGAAAGCTTTGTAGCCATCACTATAGCTCCTGGTAACCGTGTAGTAGAAAATATCATCTTTTGTAGTGCTTATTGATTAAAAGCAAGGGGGTTTTAAGAGTCATTAAGATCTATATTCTGGTTTATGTTTGAGGTTTTAACATCCATTTCTTATGTCATTACTAGTTATAGCCAGCTCCAGAAAAAAAGAGTTTTGATAAAGCTACTTTTAAATGAAATGAAAACAAAATATTACACGCTATGGATGACCAGAAAGCAATCCCTTTGCAATATTTTTTTTTTCTTGTGAAAGGTGGGGGGTTTTGTGAGAAATTAAATGTGAAAGACTGCTGACATTTTCTGATAAAAAAAAACTTTTATGTAAAATTCTCAGGTATCTAAGCTTGTTAAAATTTTCTGCTAAAGTTTTCTAAATCTGAAAGGAGAATGATGGCATAAGAGACAGCAACTTTCTGGTTTTAATCACAAGATGTAACAATGATACAATGATATCTAAATGTTTCAGATGGAGATATACCTGTATCTGGATTGCTGCTCACAGTACAAATGTCTGTACAATAAGCAAACAACTTCTACATGAAATATTTTCAATCATATTAAAAATAAGATCAACACTATGTCTGTCTTGTGCTGCAGACTGTAACAACCCCCTGTAAAATGGCTGCTGATCTCTGCAGAATAGAGCTCTCAGAAACAGAAAGCAGCAGCATACCAAAAGCAGAAGCAATCATAGTTGCATAAGTCATACTCACTAAATTCAAATAGCTGGACTTTCAGTACAACTGTATTTCTGCCCAAATTTCCAGCCCCCAAGGGGATAATCCAAAGTTTTGGAGCATGTGCTTATGTGGGCATGATATTCAAACTCAGCTTTTATACCTGAAGTTTTGGTGCCTCTTGAGGAATGTCCAGCCTTCCTGGGCCCCCTTGCCCTTCAAACAGTCTCCCAAGGGACTCTTCCAACTACTGTCCTAAACAGCCTAAAGTCTGCCCTTGGGAAGTCCATGTTAGCAGTTTTACTGGCACCTCTCCTTACTTCACCAAGGATCAAGAACTCTGTCATTTCATGGTCACTAAGCCCAAGACGGCCTCCAACCACCACATCTCCCACCAGTCCTTCTCTGTTTGTGAACAGCAGGTCAAGTGGGGCACCTCCCCTGGTAGGCTCGCTTACCAGCTGTGTCAGGAAGTTATCTTCCACACACTCCAAGAATCTCCTAGACTGTTTCCTTTCCACTGTGTTGTATTTCCAGCAGATGTCTGGCAAGTTGAAGTCTCCCACAAGAACAAGGGGGAGTGACTGCGAGACTTCTGCCAGCTGCTTATAGAATGCCTCATCTGCTTCCTCCTGCTGGGAGGGTGGCCTATAGCACACTCCCAGCAGGACATCAGCCTTGTTAGCCCTTCCCCTCACTCTTACCCATAAGCATTCAAATTTATCATCACAATCCTCGATTTCTATACAATCAAAATACTCCCTAACATACAGAGCCACCCCACCTCCTCTCCTTCGTTGCCTATCCCTTCTGAAGAGCCATCCATTGCAGCACTCCAGTTATGAGACTCATCCCACCATGTTTCTGTGATGATCATTAATATGAAAAAAAATGCTGTAGGGGATCCTCTTCTTCAAACAGATGGCAAATGTTTCAGAGAAACTCAAAATGGAGTGGTTCAGGAGAATAGGGTACTACAGAGTTTCATGGTCATTGCTATGTTTTGTGCTGGCAGGTGTACTTTATGGTAACTGCTTAAAAAAATAATCAAAAGTCCCATTGGAACGAAACAAGAGCTCAATTTGCACATGACCTCAAGTTGCCAATTGTGTAAACTTCTGTAAGCAATTTTGTCAGCTGTTGGCTACTTTATAGTAGTGCTTTCTTCTGAACACTGGTACTTCAAAGCTGTAGTTAATGGACAGCCATAGCAACAGTAAGAATTCATGAAAAAAAAATGCTCTGTGTGTGTACATGTGTGGGTGCACACGAGTGTGCATGTGCATGTGCAAGCAACCAGACATCCCTACAGCCCACGTCTGTGGAGAGGTGGTTTGGAGCCATCTCCCACAGGTTTTGGCAGAGATCTGGGCCAGCTCTTTCAGAGCCTGGCAAACACTGCCACGGACAGCAGCCAGAGCTGGCGTACCTGGGGGTGAACTGTGCAAACCCGCATCCCTGCTGCCAGCACTGCGGATGGCAAGCCTCTGGCAGGGGGACAGGGTTAGACAGCTGGGGGCAGAAACACCTGAGATTTTGCTAGAGCTCATGGCAGTGGACCTTATCTGCCAGAATCCTGCTTGCAAACATCCATTTGGAAAAGGAAGAGTTTTCAAAGTTTTGCAGAGCAGAGTAACACCTCTAAAAATGCAGGTCCTTGGTATCATCTCAGGGATGTGCTACTAGGTAGAATACTGTGAAAGAATGAAAAGTTCTTGGTGATATAGGGGTTATATTAGTCATTGGAAGTTAAGTAAATACTTAAGAAAACATGATATTGAATGGTAAAATGCACATCCTCCACAGCTAAGAGAGTCTGTGCACTTTCAGCTCCTTAGTATCTATGTGGGCCCTTCAAAACCGGTACATACAAACCTTTGCTCAAGCTCAGGGGAAGGGTGAGGGGCCAGGAGAGAAGCTGAGGTGAGAGAGAGCAGCGGGGAAAGGATCAAGAATGTTGTTACCCTTTTGTAGACACATCTTAGGTGTCTTCATTATATCAATGAATAATGTTTAATTTGTCTCCAACACTGTAAATCCATCTGCATTACAAAAAAAATAAAAAATCAAAACTGTTTCCTTGTCATCACACAACTGACAGATCTGCAGTGACAGATTCAACAACCAGAACTTAGGATTTCATCAGCTCTTGCATCAGGACAGACATTAAGGGAAAAGTTCCTATTCTCATTGTCCCAATCACAGCTTTTAAAACACTAGGCATTGTTCCCTTAGTGCAAATGATTACATATCTAAATTGTCAATACTTTTTATAAATGCATGAATTATATATTACATTTTTTGTATTATAGAAATTATGTATTGGCATCTCATTATCAGATTTTTAAGGTGTGTGTTGTCCAAACATGCAAATAGGTACCTAATTTCTTTACCATTTTCAAAAATACTAAACCAGCAGTTTATGTATCACATGCCTACATATATTTACAGGTGCAGTGATACAGCCTCTGTGTGTGTAAATAATACAGCGGTTTGAGCCTGTGTAACATTGTTGAAAAAAATATAGACCAAGGTTAAGACAAAAGCCAGGCTGTTATGGGAGGGCACCAAGCTTGCTCGTGCTACTGTTTCAAGTGGATATTTTTTTAGTATTTTGCAGACAACAGAAAGATAAGCTAAGTTACTGCAACAGAAAATAAACAAGGATAAAAATATGCCACAATTTGTCATGAGAGGAGACAGTCAATACATTTCCATTTCATGTGAAAGTCAAAGCTCATGGGCAAAGAACCTCATCTACCCAAGAAAGCTTGTTTGTATGGAAATATGTAGATCTCCATTTGCATAGATAAACAGACACACATGCATATAATATACATGTAGAAGCTGTTCATGTGACAAGATGTTCACTTAATCTGCTTATCTTGATGAGATGATGTGGCATGGTAGATGTGCTCATAGAAAAAAAAATTTGAAGAACTGACTTCTCATTCCTGGCCCTGCTACAAGGCATTTTGAAAGTCATTGTGTTTTCCTTTTACTCTTTATTTTCTATTTAGATAACAATGTAAATCCTAAATTGTCAACAGAGCTTGCTGCATATCTGCCTTACTCTGTGGTATCCCAGACTAGTTGAAACCTCTTGGCTTTGATGTAATAACAATCACAGATAAAGCTATCATAACATTTTCATAAATGCAAATATATTTTCAAGAACTGAACATCACACTTTCCTGGATACTTCACAGATGACCTGTGGTATACCACCCAAATTTAACCTTATGTCAAATTATGGATCCTTGCAAGACTGCTCCCATAATATACAAGACTGGTCTGGACCCACAAAAGGTTGGACCAGGTGAACTTTTTGGTTCCCTTCCAACCTGGGCTGTTCTATGATTCTGTTATTTATCAAAGGAAATTCAGACCACTTACCATACGGTTAAGTGACTGGAAAGATTGAAACAGCTGGCCAAGCTCATCCTTTAGGGTACAGATTTCAGTGGACCTGCAGCAGAAGTTATTTGTCCATTGCCTTTGGATCTAACTTTTGCTATTTCATTTTACAAAATGTTCAGCGAAAACAGCAAGGGGATTTTATACTTTCAGAAACAATGGGAAGTAGAATGGAGGCCATCATACCAGGTGAAATACTTAATAAAACACAGCTTATATATCCATAGTATCTCTCCTACCGAGCTTAGTAAGTGTAGTGATAAAGGTAAAATTGAAACACTAGCTAAATTCGTATGACTTATAGAATCACAGAATCACAGAATGTTAGAGATTGGAAGGGACCTCGAAAGATCATCTAGTCCAATCCCCCTGCCGGAGCAGGAACACCTAGATCAGATCGCACAGGAACACATCCAGGAGGGCTTTGAATGTCTCCAGAGAAGGAGACTCCACCACCTCTCTGGGCAGCCTGTTCCAGTGCTCTGTCACCCTCACTGTAAAAAAGCTTTTTCTC
>VZTO01004100.1:1230-13447 GCA_013400615.1 Syrrhaptes paradoxus
CAACCCAAATCATCCTGTGATTCTATCTCCATTCAACGATGGAAGCCATCACAAGGACATGATGGCACATAATATTTCCTTTTTGGTTTTTTTTTTTCCAGGTGAGGGTAGGAGTGCCAACGCTCTGTGTTAAATAGCATCCTCCCTTCTTCCTGCTGCATCTGCTTCATACACACTTTTATCCCAGTTTCTTGCTGGGTGTTTCTGCTGCAGCTGCTCAGCCCCGCTGCTGGCTGCATCCCACTGTGGGAGAAGCAGCCCCACCGAGCTCATTAGGTGGCCTGGGCTGGTCTTGAATATGTCTCCAGATAAATACATGGCATTACGGGTACCATGATTATTATGCGAAGCATAGATTATTTTATCATACAAGTGTGTTATGTATTGATTTGCCATTGCTCTGAATCCCATTACATGAATCTGCTTTATTAATGGGCTTTGTCTGGGTTTGAGATTAACTGTGATGCTGGATTTGCAAATGAAAGAATTGAAATTCATGTTGTCCATATTAATTACTTGTGCGATGCTGGGTGCCTTGGCAAGCTGTTAGAAACTGTGGAAACCTTTATTTTTATTCCATTCCCGTTGCTCTGTCTTAAGGAAATGAGTTTGGTGCTGTGGGATTTGTTTGTTTTGCTCCTTTGCTGGAAGCCTTTTGGAGCAGTAGGGAAGGCACCAAGCGTAGAAAGAGGCTTCGTCCCCGGTGTTAACTCAGCGTTAATTCTTCATGCAGAAAAGGGGCAGGGAGGTTTTATTTCAATGGCAACTTCAACCCTATTTTCTCATCTCTTTTTTGAGCTAAAACCGACCTGTATCGTGTTCCCTCTCGGGTTTTGCGGTGCAAAATCTCTCGTAGGTGTCTTCTTGGGGCAATGTGGAGCCAGACTTGGGGGTTAAGCATGGAGTGGTTGCGTTGAAGAGTAACTCCGCTGTGCTTGCTGTTAGAAAACCAGGGACAGGTCCAGGCTTTGGGTGTCCGTGTGTCTGCAAACCATATGGGGATGGGAAGACCTGTTGTGGGTCAGGGAATCACGATTGCTCCTTCGCTCACTGTCAGGTGGTTGAGGTGTAGGTCCAGCCAACGTGGAGATGCCGGGGCGGTTCATCTGGTGCACGCTTGGGTGGGGGGAAGAGGAGAAGACAGGACTCTGTTTTTGGGAGGATTGAGGTAGGGAGCAACGCCTCGGGGTAGTGGCAGGACCAACGCGGGGTGCTTGGGGAAGGGCAGCATTGCTGTGCTCCCATTTCTCCTGCTGCGGGATGCACCCGTGGGTGCCTATGGAGAGGGCAGGATGCTCAAGCTGAGACGGGAGAGGAGCGTACCCATTGCCTTGCCTACCAGGGCGTGGTTTTGGCTATGGCAAAACATTTTGCCTTCTGACTCAGCCGTGTCTTTGCTTTCCGGAGGTACCGATGGCAGCCTGCGAGCGTTGGAGTGTCTTTGAGCTTTGGTGCACGTTGCGGTGTCTGGCTCTTCCCTTGACACAGTCTATCCGAACCCATTTCTGTCCTCTCTCTCCTCTAACCCAAGCTTGTGCAGTGGTATAAATGGCACAAAAAAAGGCTCGATGTGTTTTTATTGGAGTCAGCTGCAATTTGTCCATTTAAATGATCTTTTTATAACATTTACATCACACCACAGAGTTAATTGAATATTTCTCTCCCTCAAAGATGTCTTAAATTACTTCCCTTGAATAACCTGTTCTGGCAAAGAGCCGTGTTGAGGAATCATTGACGCTTATTTTTACTAACGCCCGTATCAATAAGATCGTAGGTTTTATTCTAGCACCTATCTTGCTTTGAAGGATCCCAAAGCAATTGTCAAAGCATTTGTATAGCCTTCCACCGCTGAAACTCAGTCCCTTTGAAGTAGAGCTTAGCATTCATTGAGCAGTAACAATACATCCCTCCATAGCTAATGCAATAATAATCAACCCAGGGCTTGGAAGTGAACCCGGGTTTTAGATAGCAGTTATTGGCCATTGCGGGGCCATTGTATGTGCAGTAACGGATTGATTTCTTTTGGGCGCTGGGGGGGTCTGGGAGGCTTCTCGGCGATACGGTAACAGCATTATTGACGCTGCTTGCTTCGACGTGATGTGCCTGGGAATTTCAGTATTTTGAGCACAGCTTGGGGATGGTGTGGGAGTGTTTCCCGGCGGCTCGCACGACTGCCTGCGTGCTCACTGCTAGGCAGAGCTGTACATCAAAACAAAACCCCCGTCTCAGATCCGTGTGGGCAATCCCCATCTCAGTATTTTTGGCAGAGCTGCTAACACAGACCTGATTGATCCCCTGAAATGATCGAGTTTCTTTTTCCATCATTGGATTGCAACAGCTTTCCTGGCAGAGGGGAGGAAGGGAGATCTTCAGAAAGCAGCATTTTAAATGGGTAGAAAAGCAAATGTGACTTATCAACCATGGTTTGCAAATCCTCCTGTACTGGGCTGTGTTGGGATTGCCTTCTCCTGGGAGCAGCTCCACACGCTGTGCTCGGAGAGAGCTTTTCACCCGGCGGGCAGGATGGCATCGTTGCACATCAGAGCGAGCCCCGTGCTGACCTCCTCCTGAAATCTCTCACGGTGGCAGCTGCTGGAAGCAGGGGATGGGGCTCAAGTGGGCCAGGGCAATAAATCCTGCTGTCCTGCTAACCGGGGGGTGCTTCAACAGGATGAATGCCGGAGCCAGGCAGCCCACGCTGCGATGCGTTAATAAGTGAAGGGAGGGCAACGTGGAGAAAGTGGCTGGATTAGGGCAGGGAGGAGTGAGAGGTGAGGACTCTCGTTCTCTCGACTTTTCTGTTTAGAAAAGAGGATGGTCCCCATTGCGGGGCCAGGGGAGGCTGGCTTTCCTGTAGGCTTACTTTGGTTGTCCATTACGTCAGCCAAACCTCAGCTTTAGGACTTATAGAGTCACTGAATGGAAGAAACCTTAAAGCCCATCCAGTGCCACCCCCTGCCACGGGCAGGGACACCTCCCACTAGCCCAGGTTGCCCAAAGCCTCACCCAGCCTGGCCTTGAACCCCTCCAGGGATGGGGCATCCACAGCTTCTCTGGGCAACCTGGGCCACTGCCTCACCCCCTGCACAGGAAAACATTTCTTCCTAAAAATCCCACTTCTCCCAGTGTCATCCTTGAGGTCCCAGCTGGACAACCCTGACGGCAGCTGCGGGCCATCTGTCCTCCTGTCCATCCATCTGCTGCCATGTGGGGTGCACCACAGCCAAGTCCTGGTCCTTGTCTTTCTGGGGTCTCTTCCTTCCCCTGACACCGATTCCTCAAATCTTACTGGACCTTAATTACCTTTGAGACTTTTGCCCATTTCCCATATTTTAATGAGACTGGCCAACACCCAGAGTTACCTGGGGAAGGACGGAGAGGTGGAAGGACGGCCAGACAGCACGGTCACTCCAGCCTTGTTGCCTGTTTGATTCATTATTAAGGTTGGGCCATTGGAGTCAAGATGTTTGGGTTCTCTTCTTCGCGTATCCCTTAGAGATATCTGCAGGGATGTGTAAAGCGAGGGTGTTTGGCTCGTTACCGTTAATGAAATGCAGGATGGTGTGCAGGTGGGGG
This sequence comes from Syrrhaptes paradoxus, assembly GCA_013400615.1. Taxonomy (NCBI): domain Eukaryota; kingdom Metazoa; phylum Chordata; class Aves; order Pterocliformes; family Pteroclidae; genus Syrrhaptes; species Syrrhaptes paradoxus. The sequence continues at coordinate 4,807 of VZTO01004100.1, forward strand.
ATCAGGAGCAGATTGCACGAAGCGCTTGTAAACTCGGTGTAGCTCCGACAGCTCCCATCAATTGCAGCGTGCGCGGGGAGACTGGGCTGTAATTTCAAACAGGGAAAGGTGTGTGGTTGTCAATGCCGCTCTCATCCTGGGAATTGTTTACTTCTTGTATGGCCAGACACTGGGGCGGTCCCCAACAGGCAGTGGAAATTATGAAGACGAGTGATTCCTCCCCATCTGACAGTGTCGTCTTCTATTTGGAAATCTCTTCCCCTTTCCTACAAGGATCTCAGTTCTGCCTTTTTTTTTTTTTTTCGTTCNGTTCCTGTAAATATTTAATATAAAGACATGTATATTTAGTGATGTGAACACAGCATGGTGCAGCATCTGCATGCACAAATAGGAGTCTTCAGTGCCCATAAGGCATCTACTGTCACCTTCCAAGGACAAGAGTTGTTTGAGCTCCCGGTTACGTCCAACAAAACAGCGGGGGCCTAAAGCAAAACCTAAAAATGTAACTGGTATTGATGGGTGATCAGCTGCAAAACAGATGGGGCTGTTCTTTGGCTGGAAGAGTGGGTACAAAAGCCAGGCAGAGCTCTGCGCTTGCTGCGCTGGAAAACAAAGGGAAGAACAGTACGAGTGGGATTTTCCTGCTCCAGTTGCCTAAACATTCAATGTCTAGGATAAGCTAATTAGAGGGGCTTTTCTTGGAGGATAACAGACACATCCAGAGACTGACTCAGCCCAGCTGCCTTAGAATAGGATGAATCACCATCTCCATATGAACTGACAGCAGACTGAGCTTAGGTGACAAGTCTGTGTCCTCACCTGACGGGAGATGAGATGCATCCTGTCCTGTAAGTCCGTTTTCTGACAGAGACCTGGGAGACTTTTGCAAGGGAAAAATAAATATTTTTTCGCATGTGGGTTGGCAGCCGGTGGCACGGTGCGGTCAAGGCTGGGGCTGGTGCGTAGCCTTCATCCTGGGGATCAGGCACTGCCCCGGGCTGGGGCAGGAGTCCCTCTGCAGCCCCACCTGCCTTTAATAGAGAAAGGTACTAGTCAGGGAGCAAAAGGAATGATAAACAGACGTTCTGCTTCTGGCCTGTGGTTTGGACACTCCAGGCAGCATCTGGGTTGCTCCAGCAAGCTCTTCTCGCAGACACACGAGGATGGAAACGGCAGATGCTTGACTGAATTTGTTGTATTTCCTTTTAATGCTTTGCTGTGAAGTTGTTAATGGGAGTTCCAGCAGCAAGAGCAGAGTTAATAGGGTGGGCGTCTTGCAGGGTTGGTGCATTAACCTTTTTCTTTGGATTTTAGCCATGTAATGGGGTGGGCTGTGGGTGGAGCTGGCTAGCAGGAGGCACGGAGGCCGTGAGAGCCGCCCTTCGGTGTCTGCACTCAGCTGTCAGCAGACTGGAGACACCGCTGTGTTTGCCCACAGCCTCCTCCATGGCTTGCCCTTAGACCTGTGGCTTTTTCTGCCCCTGTCGTTCCTCTCCAGGAGGAAAACCATGGAGGATCTCTTTCCTTGGGAGTGTTTCTGTGCAGAGCAAAAGAGACTCTTGTGCCTTAGGGCTGAGACTGGCTGGGACGCATTGTCGGGAGGTTGCTGCTGTCACCCATCCGTCTGGGGAGCAGCAGGGAGAACCACAGAACCATGGAATCATTAGGGTTGGAAAGACCTCAAGGATTATCAAGTCCAACCGTCAAACCAACACCACCAAACCCACTAAACCATGGCTCTAAGAACCACATCTACACGTTTCTTGGACACCTCCAGGGATGGTGACGTGACAAGTCCCACCAGAAGCCATCTGGCGCAGGCTCTGTGTGGCCAGCGGGATCCTGGCTTGGGGCTGGAGCCTCGGGTTGATGCACTGGGTTGGATGGGAAACTGGGATGCAGGCAGCTCCCGCTGGTCTAGAAGAATGCGTGAATAATATTTTGTAAGCTTAAGACGAATGCTTGTGTTAAAGGCAGTGATGGATCTAAATAGTTTGAATTGTTCAAAGCAAATCCTGGAGTCACCTTCCCCCAATAGTTTTTCCAAGCTTTCTCTATACTGGGATCCCACTGGCTCTGTAAATTGGGATGGGATGGGTAGCTGAAGCTATCTGTTCTCATTAAATATCCACAGGCACTTTCCTGAAGAAGTCTGTTAGCTGTGGTCTGGCCAGACTCCAGTGGGGGTGATTGCATTTGCCTCCCAGTTTAAAATCAACGCAGCGCCTTCTGCAAATCTCGTCTTTGCAGTTGTTTATTATCTGGATGGTGGCATCATATCTCTGCCCATTAATCTGTCTCTCTGAGTTTCTGTAATTCCACTCTCCTGGAGGGGGTTCAAGCTGCCACCATTTATTATTTGAGTCAATCTGCCAGGGAAATGTTTACTTCTTCCCTGAAACATTGACTCTTCTCTAGCTGCACCCTCACTTGAGGCTCGAGTGAGCAATCGTTGGTTCCGAGCCAATATTTACTCTCTTAAACAGAAAATATACCACAGATTTAAACTCTGTTTTCGCACCATTCTGGTGGATTAGACACAGAAATTTGCAGTAGCAACTGCTGGTTTGTTTGGAGGTTCCCAGTATGCCTTCTGCAATGGTCCATCCAGACATACTGGTCCCACCGCCGGCTGCCCGGTCACAGCGGAGCCACGCGTGGCTGCTGACTGCTGCCTGCCCTCTTCAAAGGTGGGAACCTGGGTGTCTTTGCATTGCTGAGATCTGGTTTTCTTTCCCAAAACCTGTTGGAAAGTCATTGCCTTTCAGATGCTTGGCTCCTCTCTCAACCCGTGAAATTGGTTCCTGTGGTAAAAAGCTGTTTGGGGAAGGGCAGAAGGAGGTGGATGGACAGCGTGACTGTTTCAGCCTTGTTCCTTTAGGATACCTGGTTAAGAATTAAGCTGTTTTATACAGTGTGTAAATCACCTTATTGCAATGTATAATTGTTTATAGGAGGTGTACGTGGCTGACCGGGGCTGTTGGGCTGCAATAAATGCACCCGATAGAGAGTCTTTCCAGCAACGCAATTCCACGTTGCGTAGTCTTAGCTCATAGGAGAGTAAAGCAGCACTGGTGGTGAAGCAAATGCCAGAGGGCTCATCACACGCAAAACAGGTAGAGGCAGATTGTAGATGGTGTGGCCAGCCGTGACCGATTGCAGCTGGCCGATCCATAAATACCAAGTTTTATGGCGCCTTACTGACCTCATAAGTCAACCAGACATTGGAGGACTTGTGATGGAGCCAAAGTCCTAAAGATCAAAGGGAAGAAATAGTTTGTTTGCTTGTTTCCAAGGGGGTACTTCACAAGGCGTGGGGGTTGAGCAGCTAGATACGTCCTGTGTCAAGAAAACCAGCCCCGTTGCCTTTGAGCAGCGTTGTGCTTGCCGTTGAGTCACATCTCACATGCCTGTCTCTGCGCTGACCTTACTCGCCGCGTCGCTAATGCTCACCTCATGAAATCATTTTTTCCCGGAGAGGTTGCTGCGGATGATTGATCGCCCACAATATTAATCCTTCTCTTCCTTCATGCCCGACCCTTGTTTATAAAACCAAACCTCTCCGCTTGGAAATTCATCGTGCTGCCCTGGCTATTAGTGGAGATAAGAAGCAGTTTGGAAGAGATGCTGGCCAGAATAGCAGCTATCGGGATATTTATGAGCAGCCCTGATTGCAGGAGCCTCGGGGTGATATTTTACACAGTCACCTCATTTGGGCAGCTGGTTCTCTCTGTGTTCACCAAAGCAGCAACAGCGTAACCTGCTTTATCGTACGACTTCTCGCATGGACCTGCTGAATTTTCCTCTCATTGCAATGCAGCCTGCAGTGATAAATAGTTTAATAAGCCAAAATGGGCTTGACTTCTGTTGTTTGTGGCTTAGGGGAATATTACACGATGCTGCATCTCGTGGAAATACAACTTTGGAGCTCCAAAACCCAGTTGTTTAACCGTTAGCTGTTGTCACGCTGCATTTTTTTGACAGGTAGCAGAAAGGGAATAAATAACAAGTTGTTTTACCCGGCACTAGGAGAAGATAAGCTGAGGGTACAGCTCCCAGATGCCTTGCGTTTATTTTCCCTTATTCACTGGGAAAACGGCATTGCTGGGGTAGTGTTGGCCTGGGGAGGTCAACAGTGAGTTCTTCGTCTGGGCTGGTTTTTGGGTGGAAGGGCTATTGTTGTGGGTGTCGCTTGCGAAAGAGACCCAGGTTGAAGAGAGCATCCAGCACAGTACCAGCTCTGTGGGGCAGCAGGATTGACCGTGCCTGGGCTCTCACCTGGCTCAGTGTTTTCCCAAAATAATTGCGTTCTCTTATACCTTTCATGTGATGTGAAGCTGGGAAGCTTCTATCACTGGCTGCTGTAGAGGGAGGCATCCCATTTTTCTGCTGGACTTTGATTTAATTTTGTAATTCCTTCATAGGTGATTTTGTTTTCCTTTGGGGTTGTTTGTTTTTTTTTTTTAATCTAATAGTTTTGCATTGCTACGCTTGCAGAAGACTCCTCCTGTGGAGGCTGAACACCACTGGTTGGTAGCAGGAAGCTTTCCTCCCAGTGGGTAAGCCATCCCCAAGGGCTGACGAGTGGTTTGGCTCCTTCTTGGCCTCCTAAAGCTGGGAACAAATCAGATAAACTGTGGGAAGGGCTTGGGTGACGGCAGGGAGGGTGCGCAGCAAAAGGAATTGAGCAAGACTCTTGCTTTTCTACTTAGTCCCGAAGCCATCTCCTCTCCTTACTCCTTAGTCTTGCCTTGATCCACCCACGGCCTTTGGGTTGCTTTTGGTCACTTCTGCGTTCCCGACGTTGCTTGTTTTGTGTCGGTAATCCCAGATTTTGCTGGAGTTGGGCATTGGCACCGGCTGCCTCATGTGCTGCTCTGAAATGTCCTCTTGGCCTCCCGCCATGCCCATGGGGATGCCAGGACCAGAGGTGGCTCAGGGATGCGGAGATGTTCCCCTTCCCCTGCCGCACACCCCAAACCATCTCAGCACTGTACAAGGTTTTGGGTGCCCCCAAAACCCCCCTCCAGCCTACGCCTAGAGAGCCACGGTCCTGCCTGGCTCACAGATACCGTCGTTTTAAACCCTTCTGCCCTTCCTACGTGAAAGTTACACTTGTTCTCCAGGTACAGATCCCCTAGGAAAGGGGAACGTGCTGAAAAAACCCCAAGTGACTGGAGCCAGATGCTGGGCGTTTTCTCCGAAGCTAGTGATGCGTGATTTCCTGCTGACAGCGTGAACTGGTGCGAAGTTATTAAATTGCAGATGAGCTCATCACTTGGCCTCGGACGAGTTCCAGCCTTGAGTGGCTTTAAAATATTACATGTGGTGGAAAAGAGACAGTGCTGGTGTGGCAGAGAGATTTAGGGAGCAGCTGAGAAAGACATCTGCGCATAAAGAGATGCGTACGGGGAGGGAGGAGGGAATACTTCATGTGAAAAATTTAAGCTGTCTCGGGAGAGAGGAGGAGAAATTCTCCGATTTATTGGTTCTACATTTTAATTTTAGCTTAAGAGAAAATTGTCAAGAGTTTGGAGATGCTCAGAGGGAAGCGGTTTGATCCTCCAAGATCCCAGTGTGTTGAGAGCTGCGTGTGTGGGATTATTTCTACCAAGCCCCATAACTGTCCCCATAACTGTCCCCCCATAACTGTGACCATGGGCCACATCCAGCTCCTACTCCATGTTTGCTTAATCCTAATGTTGAGCTTGACCAGCCTGGGAAGGTAACATCCTCACTGTTGTTAGGAGAGGTGTTTCTCTCCCTGAAAGACTGGGAGTTTCCTTTGGGGATCTCCATGCCCTACATTATCTGCACGATTTCTATTTCTCCCTTTTTTCCCCCTCTCGCAAAGGAGCCCAAGCTCCTGAACCCCCTTGATCCTGCGCAGTCACCTGCAGATTCACACCGGGTCAAAATACATGAGGATGAAGATGGTCTTGAAGGAAGGAATTAGTTTTTCCAGCCCAATGAAGCCCAGCTTTGGTGGGCTGGCCTGGGTGTCACCGTGCTGCTCGTGGGGAGCACAGCGCACGCCCTCGTCTGCGCTCTACATCTCGACGCTGAGATTAATTAATTTCCTTTAAGTGCCAACTTGGCAGAAGCCATGAGATAGATCATAAATCAGTTTGGCCACTTTTTTTTTTCAAATGAGGTACGTTTGCAACCAGTGGGCTGGCTGGGTTTTGTGGCTGGTTGGATTTGTTGGTTTGGGGTTGGTTATTTGGGGGTTTTTTTGGGTTTTTTTTTGTTCTTCACAGCAAGGAAGACTTTTTTTTCTCGTGTGGTTTTTTAACTGCCTCGGCTCTTTTTTGCCAAATGTTGTGTTTGCAGTCCAAGTGTCAGCAAAGCCGGTGTTAGCTCAGTCAGTGCTGCAGCGATGCTCCTAAAAATAACAAAGGAAACGGTAGGATGGAGACTTGCCGTCTCCTTTGTGGCATGAGCTGCAATTACAAGCGGTATGAGATCCTTCTGACTGCTACAGCCAGTGTCTTAAGGTGTCATAGATTTTTTAAATTTTTTTCTAAGTGAAGATGATCATTTTCAAGCTGTCTGAAGTCCCAGAGCATCAGCACTTACAACCAATGTGCCTTCCCACGCGGCTGGTGGGGCTGGAGCATCTCTGAGCTCAGGACAGGCTCCAGTTTACTGCAGGGCACCGGGGTGGTGTTGGCTGGGATTTGCTGTGTTAAAACCCTGGGGGCAGGAGAAAGGGAACTTTTGCATGTAAATTATTAACAAATTGCCTGGGTGGCTGACAGTAATGAGCTGCAAACTGGGACCCTGGAGCAGCAGAGCTCAGGGGCATCGACCAGAGGAAGGGAAGTGCTTTGAACACACCCAAGCGGATGGAGTTGCAGAGTGTCACCAGGACTTGGGGGACAGTCCCCACCCTCAGCCACGTGTTTCTGTCCCTGTCTGTAGCCTGGGTCTGACAGGGATCATGGCTTTCTGATAGTTGAAGCTTGTGAGCTGTATTTCTGTTTTTCTGCCTGGTCTGTACCCGTGTGGTTACTCAGGTCTGTGATTCTCTTTTTTTTTTTTTCTTTTTTTTCTTTTTTCTTTTTAGTTTTCAGACCATGTGAAGCTGCTTTCTTACCGCTGTGTTGAATTTTTTTTTTTTTTTTTAAATTTCCTACCACATTAGCTATATCCATCCCTACTGCACTTCTACTTGTTTGGGTAAAAAAAGCTGCATTTGGGCGAAAAAGCTGCATTTGTACTGGGAGTGCTGGGAGCCGCGGTGCTCTGGCTGTAGCCCCAGTTTGGGATGGGCTCCTTTCTCAGCTGTGCAGGGTTAACATCTCACTGAGCTGCTCTGCTCAGCTCTGGAAGGGAGATGAAACCTCAGTGTGATGCCTTCCTTGTGAATGCCTCATTTCTAAATGGAAATACTGGTGGCTATGGGTGACGAGTGCAATTTGCGTTTCTGAGATGCTCTGATGTCCTCACGTGAGAAGTTCTGCAGAAAGGCAAATGTTCAATAAATAACAAGTTATTAATTGAAACTATAAATAAAAAGAGAGTCAGGAAGGACTGCTTTTTGCAAGGTGATGAGAAATAAGATTGTCCTGGCCCTGTGCTGTGTGTCTGACACTTTTTAATTTTTTTTTTTAATTTTTTTTTTACATTGTGTCACTTAGCCAGACTGAGACTCCCACGTGCCCAAATAGCACCTTCCTGTTACTGGCACCCCATAAATAACTTTTATGTTTCACTTTCTCCAGCTCTACACAACAGCACCCCGTGCCCTTGGGGTCCCCTCCTATGTTTCATCCCTGTAGCCGGCTGGTTTTCCCTGAGAATGGGACGAGAGCACCGAATGCTTTCCCCTTTATGCACATTTCTTGCATTGTTCATTCCTTCACCTGAAACTTCGGTCTTATTTTTGCAGCTGAGCTCTTTTCAGCCTCAAATTCTTTGTAGAACAGGGACGGTTTGGTTTGCCGGCACCGTGATCAGCCCCTGGGACCGTTGCCATTGCTGGGCATCACCCAAGAGAGACCTCCAGACACATGGGTGTTTTCATGGCATTCATGAAATTCTTCATGCCAGATGCCACCAGCTGTGTGGGAGGAGGACTTGGCATCTGACGCAGTTGTGGGCAAGTCTCTGTCTCCAGCGTGGCTGTTCTTGGGGGGTCAGAAGTCATTTTTCTGTTTTTTAGTGGATTGTTGAAATGATTCTTAGCAGGCCTTTGAAAAGAAATATAAATTCTTATTATTGTCAAAAAACTAAAAGGCAAAAGGGAGATGGCTTGCTCAAGCTCACCCAGTAAGGCAGGGCTGGAAAATGAGCCCAGCTCTCCTGGTGCTCCAGTGTTGGATGGGACCTCCATCCAACGTCTCCTGGATGGACTGGTTTCAGCCATCCCATGGGGTGGCTGGTGGACCTCACCACAACGTTCATCTGGGAGGAGTGCTGTCCTATCCCCTGCTCAGCTGCTGCCGAGGAACAAAACAGAGTAGAGACAAAATATTTGAAGGAAAAGGAGTACACTATATATAACCCTTCCCCTCCTCGTCCCTGTGCGCTAACATATTTCATATAATGTTGAGTCCTCTGCCAAAATTCCTAAAATTGTTATGGCTAAGGATTGAAAATCGGGGAAAATAGTCTTGGAGGGGACCTCAGAAGGTCT
>VZTO01004100.1:14271-29005 GCA_013400615.1 Syrrhaptes paradoxus
TCTACTTGTTTGGGTAAAAAAAGCTGCATTTGGGCGAAAAAGCTGCATTTGTACTGGGAGTGCTGGGAGCCGCGGTGCTCTGGCTGTAGCCCCAGTTTGGGATGGGCTCCTTTCTCAGCTGTGCAGGGTTAACATCTCACTGAGCTGCTCTGCTCAGCTCTGGAAGGGAGATGAAACCTCAGTGTGATGCCTTCCTTGTGAATGCCTCATTTCTAAATGGAAATACTGGTGGCTATGGGTGACGAGTGCAATTTGCGTTTCTGAGATGCTCTGATGTCCTCACGTGAGAAGTTCTGCAGAAAGGCAAATGTTCAATAAATAACAAGTTATTAATTGAAACTATAAATAAAAAGAGAGTCAGGAAGGACTGCTTTTTGCAAGGTGATGAGAAATAAGATTGTCCTGGCCCTGTGCTGTGTGTCTGACACTTTTTAATTTTTTTTTTTAATTTTTTTTTTACATTGTGTCACTTAGCCAGACTGAGACTCCCACATTCACAAATAGCACCTTCCTGTTACTGGCACCCCATAAATAACTTTTATGTTTCACTTTCTCCAGCTCTACATGACAGCACCCCGTGCCCTTGGGGTCCCCTCCTATGTTTCATCCCTGTAGCCGGCTGGTTTTCCCTGAGAATGGGACGAGAGCACCGAATGCGTTTCCCTTTATGCACATTTCTTGCATTGTTCATTCCTTCTTCACCTGAAACTTCCGTCTCATTTTTGCAGCTGAGCTCTTTTCAGCCTCAAATTCTTTGTAGAACAGGGACAGTTTGGTTTGCCGGCACCGTGATCAGCCCCTGGGACCGTTGCCATTGCTGGGCATCACCCAAGAGAGACCTCCAGACACATGGGTGTTTTCATGGCATTCATGAAATTCTTCATGCCAGATGCCACCAGCTGTGTGGGAGGAGGACTTGGCATCTGACGCAGTTGTGGGCAAGTCTCTGTCTCCAGCGTGGCTGTTCTTGGGGGGTCAGAAGTCATTTTTCTGTTTTTTAGTGGATTGTTGAAATGATTCTTAGCAGGCCTTTGAAAAGAAATATAAATTCTTATTCCTGTTAAAAAAATAAAAGGCAAAAGGGAGATGGCGTGCTCAAGCTCACCCAGTAAGGCAGGGCTGGAAAATGAGCCCAGCTCTCCTGGTGCTCTGGTGTTGGATGGGACCTCCATCCAACGTCTCCTGGATGGACTGGTTCTGGCCATCCCATGGGGTGGCTGGTGGACCTCGCCGCAACATGCGTTCATCTGGGAGGAGTGCTGTCCTATCCCCTGCTCAGCTGCTGCTGAGGAACAGAACAGAGTGGAGACAAAATATTTGAAGGAAAAGGAGTACACTATATATAACCCTTCCCCTCCTCGTCCCTGTGCACTAACATATTTCATATAATGTTGAGTCCTCTGCCAAAATTCCTAAAATTGTTATGGCTAAGGATTGAAAATCGGGGAAAATAGTCTTGGAGGGGACCTCAGAAGGTCTTATCCATCCCTAGGGCAGGATCAGCTCCATCTGAACTGTTCCTGACACATCCTTGTTCGGTCTCCAACAGCAGAACCTCCACCCCTTCCCCAGGCAACCTAGTCCAGCACTTTGCTTTTCCCAAACCACCCCCCAATTTATCCTCCTGTTTCCCTCGCAGCAATTTTAGGCTCATTCCCTCCTCCCTTTGCACAGCAGACCCACAGCACATCTGTGCTATATTTATTCTCCAATTCCCTTTTCACGCTGATCAAGCTGTCGCGTTCACTGGAGGCATCTTTGATTTTACCTTGTCGCAAGCGTACTGTTCGCTCGGTGGATTTATGGCTGGCGAGAGGCGTGAGGGTGTTCATCCTGCAGCCCTCGCACCTCTTTGCAGAGCAGATAAAGCACAGGAGTGCAGCTTTCCCCGGCGTGACACGCTCAGGTGTCCCTTCCTTGCGTTGGGTGGTGGTGGGGATCCCTTTCTTCTTGGCTTCTTCTGGGTGCCACCAATGTGGGGTAATTGTAAGATCCGCCCTAGCGCTGGCTTTTGTAGCATGTCTCATGTTGCTCCTTTACCCTGTTTTCTGCAGGATTTGGGGATGGAGTCGACCTCTCTGGATGATGTCCTCTATCGATACGCCAGCTTTCGAAACCTGGTGGATCCAATCACTCATGACTTGATCATCAGCCTTGCTAGATACATCCACTGCCCCAAACCGGTAGGTACCATGGCATCGTCACACCTCTGGGGCTGTGCTGGTTTGGGAAACCGTTCTGCGGAGAGCAGGGAGCTTCCCGCTGAGTTCCAGGGGAAAAGCCCGCTGGTCCCTGCTGGGCTGGTGTGTCTTTGGGCAGAGAGGACCTGCTCAGAAATCATGGTTTGAGTGCATCGGGCTTTCCAGGTGACCAAGTGACGTTCACGTAATGTTCGTACTTTGACTGTTAGCACTTTGTTTTGCAAATAATTTCTGCTTTCTGCCACTTTTTCTTTCTGCGTTAAAGACTTTACCCCATCGGGAGCGCTTTTCTGCCTCGCAAGATTAACAGACCGTTCCTCGTCCTCGTGCGATATTTATCGTAACCCCAACTGACGAGAGAGTCCTTGGCTGTGCCTTCAGGGCCAGGTTCCCAAAAAAGCACATCCTCCATGGGCTGCTGTTTGGGTTTGGATATGACCGGGTTTCTCTGTGAGCACAGCCCCGGGCAGACGTGGGCTTTCCAGACTCTCNCCATCCTCCACGGGCTGCTGTTTGGGCTTGGACACAGACGTGGGCTTTCCAGACTCTCAGCCCTGGTTGCTCCCTGGCAGCTGTAGCAGCATAAGGGCTCTTGGAGATCCCAGGCTGGCTCCTGTCCCTTCCGAGGTAAATGTGACCTTGTGTTGTGGCCACTGGCTGTTTGGATAATTAAGGTTTATTTCCCTGGGTTTTCTTTTAAATAAGCAATATTGTCGGTGTGGGGTTCACAGAGCAGCAGAGGCTTAGGAAGGTGTGAAATGTCTGAGCTCTTAAAAGATTCTGGGGAAGGAGGAAGAGGGGGAAGAGAGAAGACCAAAAGCTACCCGGAGGCATCACTCTCCTGTCCCTACTGCTAATAACGGGTCTTTAATTTCCTGTGAGAGCGTGTGAAGGGATAGAGTCATTCACTGCTGCTTCTTGTGGATGTTTTACTTAATAATAGCCTCCGCCGCTATTTAAAAGGGAGGGAAATGGGTTTTTTGAAATATGTAAAGGTTTCTTTCATTTTGCTGAGGAAAACCCACGGTGATGCTCGGGGTGTGGCTGCTTGGGCCATGGTGTGAAACTGGCTCTGGAAGTGCTTCGTAAAACCCTCTACACTCAATAAACCACGCTGGGGAGGGTGGAGTGGGCACAGCAGCATGCGGACATGGCTTGGGGGCATCAGGGACCCAAATGTCCATCTCCAGACCGAGGATGGATGTCCCATGTCCTGCAGAGTGAGCTCAAGATACAGACCCATCCCCGTACTGCGTAGCTAAACCCGGTCCAGGATCCNTGAGGATGAATGTCCCATGTCCGTGAGCTCAAGATACAGACCCATCCCCGTACTGCGTAGCTAAACCCGGTCCAGGATCCCGATATATCCCTTTCCCTTTTCTTATGGAGAATAAGATCCTTTCCACTCTCCTCCCCCATGGGACAATGAGATGGGAAACTGGAGAAACCTATTTTGACGGGCGTGTTTCCAGGCAGAGAGGCCCCGTTCTCCCCCTGAGGTTACCCTTTTCCAAAGCATCGTGACTAAGCTGGCTTCTCCTCCACGTCTTGCCCTGGGAGACGAGCTGCGAGCCGCGGCCAAGTGTGCGCTCTGCGCTCCTCGTAAAAATAACCCGAGGCCGCTGATGCAAGGGTGAGCTGCTCCGCTGCCGAATACCTGCTTTCGCATGTCTCTCTGCACGTTTCTTTTGGCACTAACTGCTGCGAAGACGTTAGCGCCAGTGTAAGCATAGAGATGCAAGCTCTTGATACTGAATCCTGGGCTTCTAGCAAACCGTGGGGGTAAGACATGCCAGAGCAAACCCAAATAACACCAACCCATGCAGCACTGAGGCTGTTTTTCTGCATGAGATGCTGCTTGTTGGCTGCCCTGGATCCTCTCCCTCTCCTTTGGCTTGCACCACGCCGTGCAGTTGCTGTGGTGCCGGAGCAAGGGACATCTCCTCTGGGCCGCTGGTCCCTTACGAGGCTGCTGCGGCAGATGCTGGCAGGTGGCAAGTGTTCACAGGAGAGCAGCGACAGCTGTATTAATACAGCAAAGAAAATGTCACCTATTCTGCTGCGCAGCGAGGCAGGGATCCTCCGGGGCTGGCAGACAGTTGCTAAGCCCTGGAGCATCCCTGGGAGATGGATGGGTGTTGCCTTGGAGAGGAAAGCAGGGATTGCACGGGTGACAAGTCCAGCAACAGCAGGACTGTGCTGCAGCTCCTGGTCCATGGCTTAGCCTTGCCTGGACTTTGGGTGCCACCGGCTGTACTTCAAACCCTCTTTTTTTTTTTTTTTTGGCAGCTCAGGATCCTGGGTGAAAAGTAATTTCATCCCAGTGTTTACTTGTGATTTTCAGAGTCACTGGTTTTCTTTATGTCCCCAAAACCCTGCATGCCTTCGTCACCTGGGTTATTTTCCAGCATCCAGTCCCCTTTTCCCGCAGACCTCTCTCCCTCCCCGCAGTTTCTTTGACGGGGACTTGGCAGCAGCGTACGAGAGCAGGAGAGAGCTCAGGGCCAGGAGCGTTGCAGAAGTTTTGGCTTTTGCTCTGCCTGATGAAAGTATGCCGCTGCATCCCGTGGCACGAATCTACGTAGGGTGAGGCAGCTGTGGACTTGCCCATATCCCTATGGAGGTGGGACGGATGGGGCTGAAGAATGGGGCTGACCTGGACCCCGGTCTGCTCGGGGTTGTGGGGTCTCGTTTTCCTCCTCCAGCCTGGAGAGAGCGCTTCCCTGGCTTTCTGTACGTTATTCTTCCCATTCAGCCTCTATTTATACCACCCTTAGCTTAAAGGAAACCCCTTGGGCTCTCCTTTGAGCTAAAATAAAAAATTAATCTTTTTTCCAAGCTCTGGGTACACATTCTGGTCTGTGTGGCCAGAGAAAAGCTGGCCTGGGCTCTCCAGCGTGGCTGTGGCTCAGCACTGTTCGGTGAATGCTTATTCCAGCGAGTAAATTCAAACCAGCCGCGAGGCAAAACCTTTACCTTGTGCTGGAGGAGCCCGGGGTGGTTTGAATGAGCCCAAGTGTGGAAATCATTTGGGTGAGCTTTGGTATGGACGTCAGGGTATGTTGTGCAAAGGCTGGATCGTGTCTGTCTAGGAAATGGCCTCAAGTTGCACCAGGGGAGGTTTAGGCTGGATATTAGAAAAAAATTCTTCATGGAAAGAGTGCTCAGGCATTGGAACAGGCTGCCCAGGGAAGTGGTGGGGTCACCATCCCTGGAGGGGGTCAAGAAACGTGTCGATGTGCTTGGGGACATGGTTTAGTGGGTTGGGTGGTGTTGGGTTGGCGGTTGGACTTGATGATCCTTGAGGTCTTTTCCAACCCTAATGATTCTGTGATTCTCTCCAGACCCCTCTGAGATCCCAGCCTTCCCCAAGGCGCTTGTGTTCAGGTGACTTTTGCTAAAGGAGCCGAGCGAAAACTCTTTCCCAGATCACTTGGGAGTCAGGGTTTGGATTTGGTCCCATCCCTGCTTACAATTGTCTAATGCATTCAACCGAACCCAGGTGCCATGAGTAGCCCTTCCCTGGGGGCTGGGACCCACCTGCAGCACACCCACGCGGCGTCTCCAGAAACGCCGACGGAGCCGTGCGAGAGCAGCCGCCCGGCTCTGGCTGTGCCTTGCTGGGGAAGCTTTCAGATGAATAAATGCTGCGTTGCTCGTGAACGTTGCGTTGAGTGGTGCCCGTAGATGCTGCACTCCCTGTTTCTTGCCTTGTGCAGCTGTTGTGAACCTCGGGTGTTCATTGCGCCGTAGAAGAGGCGGTTTTGCTCTTCAGGAAGCTCTCAGAGGAGCCCTGCCACAACACTTTTCCAACGGGGTGTTTGCATAGGATGGAAAACATTTGAACAAGTGTTTTCCTCCCCACGGCCATGGCCTTGGGGACAATCTTTTATCTTCCTGCCTCCCTTCAACCCCAGCCCTGTGGAAAGGTGCCAGGCGGGTTCTTCGGAAAGCGGCTCAGCCCCAGGCACCGCCTGCAGCCGCCTCTTTCCAAAACTGGGGTAAGGAGGCAGCCGATGCTGCTGGTGGGTTCAGCCCCCGGGGCCATGTCTGTCTGTCTGTCCCCAAGAACAGGGAAAGGGGACAGAATGCTTTGTCACATCCACGTGGCGTGGGATGGAGCTGCCCCGCTGCCCCGTATCTCTCCTACAGCCGCTCAGGTTTCCAGCGGGAGTTGTTCCAGGCCAAGGAGCTGAAAACACAAACGCGTGAGGAGCAAAGGGCCCCCGTAAAAAATTCACAGCTCTTTTTGCCAGCAAGAATATCTGGCTGTAAACCATTGGAAAATTAAACCAGTTTTTTTTTCCACAGCCCAAAGCCACATGTATGGATGACTGATGACCGTGATAGGGAGTGAGTCAGGTTTTCCTTTGGTTTGAGGACTGGTTGAACGTCGGATAAGGGTTGAGCGGAGCCAGGGGAGAGGAGAAAGTGAAGCCTTGGGCAAAGGCTGCTTTTTTCCTTTGTGACCTTGGGGTGTTTGATTGCACCAGCTCTTACTGTCCTGGGGATGGACCTTGGAAGCTCCTCCAGCCCCTGAAGGCTGCCCGGAGTCAATCCAAAGTGAGATTTTGGCTTTGCTCATCCCCATCCTGTTGTTTTTCCGTGGAGGAAGGGCCAGCAGAGCAGCTCAGCAAAACCTCATCCCAAAGTCCAGCTTTGCCTGTCTGCCCTCTCCGTGCCTGCAGCTCCGTTAAGACGACAGATGAAAAATGAAATCCCGTTTGCACGTAGAGGCAAACGTCTTGGCATGGAACCGACACAACAGATGATGTGGTCCTCAGCCTCCTGGGGAAAATTCGTAGTGTTTCTAGATGTACGGTGACAGCAATGGGTCATTTAAAAACTCCTCTAAGCAGTTGGTGTGGCTGGAGAGGTGACATGCTGGGGCTGGAAGCAAACTGGGTTTTGCCCGTGTAGCTCTGGGTAGAGCGGGGATTTATTTTCTTGTTCTCTTCTGTGTCACTGGAGAAATACACGCTGGGCTGCATCCCTGGCTCAGGTGTCTGTTCCTGCAGAGCAATAAGTTGATCAGGTTTGCAGTGTGGGTTTGGTTACGTGAATTGTCACCCGTGAAAAAAAAAAAGTGGTTATTGTGACCTGGATTAAATAATCAATTTCTAACCCATTCTTTAGCCCTGTGTTATGGGGATTTAACTTAGAGATGATGTTGGGGTTTTATGCCCTGCTTTTTTAAGAGATGTTCTTTCGTATGGATCTGCGCTGAAGCTAAAATGAGCATTTTTTTCCTCTTATTTTCTATCCTGTGTGCTGGGACATGTAGCTAAAATGGAATTAATAAACTCGGTTTATACAGGACAAATATAATCAGGATACAGTGACCACCAGCTCGGTGCCTTTATCCCCAAACCAAGGACGTAATCCGGCTCCTCTGCCATGGATGGTGCTGTTTGATCTTGAATTCAGATCATCATTCCAAGCTCCTGACATCACGCTCATTTTTAGAGCGGTACAAACTGAAATTATAGGTATGAAGCGATGACACATGGAGGGACGCTCGGGCGCGGTCTCGGATGAGCTGCTCGGTCTCGATGGTTTCCTTCCCTTTCCCTTTTGCTGTAAGACGTTGCAGGAAAATGCATCTCACGCATCCTCTTGCAAAGCTCTCAGATTCCAGATGCAAAGTGCTACAAGAGCACTAAGTATTAGTTGTGAGAGGAAGCTGGTTTATGAATGAAAACCTTCTAAAACCCCAAATTACCTGATATAAAAGCAAAGGGGATGGTAGGGATTCAACTGAGTCAATTGTATTCTGTGTTAATGGCTCTTCTTTCTTTTTTTTTTTTTTTTTCCCCTGGTCTTACTCCAAGCGTGAAGATCACTCTTTGTGGGTGTTTAAGACATCTGCAATACATTAAAATATCCTACAGCGTGAACCAGGCTGCAAAGCTCAGACCCCACTAACGACAGCTCTGGTTCTTTCCTAACTCAAGGTGCCGTGCCCTCTGCTTGGCTTTTCTTTGCAAAAAGAGAAAAATGTTCTCTGAAGACCCTGTGTGCGAGCTAAAGCTGAGCAGGGTGCCTTGGAAACAGGGGAAAATTGCCCTTTGCAGGTGGTTTTTTTTTTTTTTTAATATTAAGGCTAAAAGGGAATAATGGTGAGGTCTGGATGGGCTGTGATGGTACCACTACTGGAAAATTATTGGGTTTGTGAAACGGGAGGCAGAGGGAGAGGGGATGAGCCCTGCCTCAGCCTCCTTGCCCAAACCCCCCGTGATGGGAAGAAGCCCCTGTTGTCCTTGTCCCTCCCTGCCTGATGAATTCACTTCCCGGCGCTCAGCCCCTTTGCACGTGGGGATGTCGAGCGATCGATCACAGTCTGATCCGTGACACTGTTCTGCTGGCATCTCGGTTTTTTTGAAAAGTGCACCTGGCCAGCATCAGCGGGGGGGGGGCAGGATGCCACCCGTTATTTAAGCACATTTCATGGTGTAGGGAGTAACGAGACTGAGAGCGTGTGAATGTGGAGAGCACCTGAACCAAGTCCCTGGTCTCGTACCCAGCGCATCGCTCCTTCCAAAACGTCACCCATTGAAGAGCCACTCGCTTGCAACCCACTCCCCAAAACTGATTTGGGTCGAGCAGACTTGCTCTGATCCTGTCCCTTGCTCCCAGAGGATCACAAGATGGGGAATATTGCTTGGAGAAACGGTGATGGAGAAGGATGAACCACTGGAGCTGGCAAGGGCTGGAGTTGCCCTGGTTAATGTAAATATTTTCTAAGGACCCTGCTGGCACAGCTCTCTGTCTGTGTGTCATTGCACAGAAATAGCGGTGCCAGTGTAGGTTCCCGTCCCCATCTGAGCATCCAGGACAGTCCCCGCCACGTGCTTCACCTGCAACCTCTCGGAAAATGCCAACTAAGTGTCCCCGAGGGAGGTGACGGATGAAGAAACAGGTACCTCGTTAAGCAGTAATAACATACTTTATTGATGTTTTCTGATGGTAATTGACGTTTGAGTTCGGCTCATTTAGCTTTTAATCAGAACATAATTTACCGCAAAGGAAGGCAGCACATCGATTCCCTGCCTCCTCCCGGGACCGTGATTTATTTGCCTCGAGCGCTGCAAGAGCGCGTGGTGGGGACCTCTCCCGCGGTACGGCTGGAGGGGAGAGCTGGGCGATTTCTAGTATTTTAAAATTTAATTTCAGCCTAACTCACAGGTGTGTGAATACTACACAAGCAAATGTTCTGCTGCCAGTGGGGATTTGCAGAAAGGAATGGTTTAATAAGGAGAGTCTGAGAGTTTCCTCTTGATGGCTGGACCACTGATGATGGCTGAGGAGTTGCCCAGCCACGAATTCTGGCCGCATCTGACTTGGCTCAGGCAGCAGAGTCCCGCTCACCATTTGTCAAGATTTCTCTGTCACTTTCCCTTTCCTCCTTTCCATCCAGCTTTCCAGGAACTCCCCAGTACAGCTCTTGTGTCTGCATCCCTGGTGTCACATCCACTTGGAGCACTCGATGAAGTGGCCCCGCTCCCCCGAGCCTCTCTGCGTCCCGGAGCTGTCGCTGGGAGAGCTTGGCTGGAGCACAGCCGCTGCTGTCCGCTGCTGCTCCCTTACTGTCATCTTATCTTTTTTTTCTTTAAAAAAAATTAAAAAAAGGAAAATTCCCAGTCCACTGATGCCTCCAAGGGCCCCACAGTGGTTAATGAGCTGCAGGCGAGCGTTGCTCTGCGGGTTGTGCCCTTGCCCTGGGATTCAGGGTTCTGTGCCCTGGAGGATGGAGCAGCCGGGACGATGCGAGGGGGTCGCTGCCGCCCCTTCCCAGGCTCTCCTGCACGTCACCAGGCTCCCAGGGGTTGTGGCGAGAGGCTGAGAGCCCCTGTGAAATGCCATAAATATTTGCAGTGGTATCCTGGGGACAATCCTGCTCTCCTCCAAGAGCAATAACAGGCCGGACTGGGGTTTGCTTCCCGTGGGATCCGGCGCGGTGCAGTTAGGACACGGGCTCCACAGGAGACTTGTTGGGCTGGGAAAATCTCTACGTGATGTCCTGTATCTGCGACATAAATAACCAAATCATCTACTTCGAGCTTAACCCTGGGGTGAGAGGGGTACAAAGAACAGCGAGAGGTTCCTGCGTTCAGCAGCAAAGGTGGGTGCTGGGCTCTGACCTGTGGTTCCCAGCGGGATGCCCCCCGGGAAACGCCAGCTCCGGCACAGAGAGCGGCTGGGGCAGGGGCTGGCTGAAGAGCCACGGGTGCTCAGGGCAGGATGGTGGGAGGTATCACGGACAAAGCTCCATGCACCCATCACTCTCCAGCATCTATCTCCATCCTGAGTGCATGGCCCCCCAGCAGGGTCTGAGAGCCTGGAAAGCAAAGAGAGGACCCCCCCCCCCAGAATTGCAGCGTTTGCTGCAGCCCGGGGCCGCGTGGGTAAGTGGAGATACCAGGTCTGTAGGGATGGACGATGCTGTGTGCCAAAACGTGCAGGAGCTTTGCCCGCAAACCGCGTTTGGGCTGTGGCAGTGAGTGATGGGGAGCGGCTGAACCCCGCTGGGGAGGAACTGCCGGGGTCTCTGCATCCCCCAAGGCTCCCAAATCAATCCTCCGGCTCTGCGTGTGCAGGAGGAAGGCGAGTGCCATCATCTGCTGAATACACCGACTTCAGCAGACGTTAGAGGTCGGCGCCTTGGGTGTTTTTCTGTCTTTGCTGTTCTGTACCAGCTGTAATGATTAACTCACGAGCCAGTTGGTTGCTGAGATATTTCCAGGGTAATGAGTGGCTCTTCTGGATTTTTAGCTGCTTGCTTTGTTTTATGAGAACTCCCCGTGCCTATCAGAAGGATCCAGATGCATTTGTCGTTAAAAGGATGGTCCAGCGACCCTTCCAGGGATGAACACCAGCATCTAAATGGCCTTCCCATTAGTGACTTTGTTTATAGCGCTGAAGTGGGTCCAATTTATTTGGCCGAGGATCTTACTGTGTATGGCAGGAGTGCGTGCTGCAGTGGTGATGCTCAAAAGCCGCCTCCGCAGCCGCAGCGTTGCTGTGGGCATCTCGGCTGAGGATGCAGTCGGGGGCATTAGGCGTCGCAGCGCGGGGTAATGCCACCAGTGCGAAGCAGCACGTGGATTCTCTGCCGTTCCCGCGTCATTTTGCAGCTCGTTTATCCTCTGCTGTGGAAGCTAAGCTGGGTACTCTCCAGTAGCTCTCACTAAAGATTTTTATATTATTTTCTGCAGTTTTCCTTTATCTTACATGCTCCCCCCAGGGTCATCTATCACCTCCAATTTTATTGCCTTCTCTAATTGCTTCTCTGAAGTCCAAGTGTAATA
Source organism: Syrrhaptes paradoxus (assembly GCA_013400615.1). Classification (NCBI taxonomy): domain Eukaryota; kingdom Metazoa; phylum Chordata; class Aves; order Pterocliformes; family Pteroclidae; genus Syrrhaptes; species Syrrhaptes paradoxus. Next base: position 25,781 of record VZTO01004100.1, read on the forward strand.
TTACTCCAGGATCTTTTTGAATAACTTCCTGAGTTGCTGCGATCCCATTCATCTCATACTTCTGGCTCTCTCGATAAGCCCGATTGTACATTGCTTTTCATTTTGGTGTGTCAACACTGAAATCTAACGCATCGCACTTTGGCCTTTCGCTAAAGCCGATGACGAGCACTTCTTATAGCGGTATCCGAGTTGCAAAATTGGTTTCCATTTCTTTGTTTCTACAAGTTTCCTCTGCTACTGCTGCAGCTTCACCAGCTTCTAATTCGGGGTAGTGCAAGGCAGGGTTTGATTGCTGGGGTCCTTGGTACTCTGTGATCATCCCATGCGAGCAGTCGGTACTGTGTCGGGATGCCCAACATGCCCACTGTAGATGTCCTTGGCCATGGGATCCCAGGTTTGGCCATGGCTTTGTGGTGTCACACCAGTCCAGAGCTGGACAGGTCTGGCTGGTTTTCATAAGAGTTGAACAAGAGTAGATCCTTTACTGAGAGCAAAAGAATTAACCCTGACGGTGCTCAGTCCCTTGCTGGTCATCGTAGGGAGGTTGACGTCCACTCCTGTCTCTGCGACCAGCATGGGGTGGCAAGTCGTGGCGATCTCCTGCGTTTGGGGTGAGTTGGGGAGAGGGTTTGCACCGCTGATTGATCTGCCTGGAAGCAGAGGATTGGGGGTTTTTTGAACCCCAAATGAAGTGAAGGTAGTGCACGCACCACGCTCAAAGGCCGAGCGTTTGGTTAGTTTGGTCAAAGCCAGTTGCACCTTTTGGATCACGGGGTTCATGGGACCTCCTGGAGACCGACCGCAATGAGCACGGTGAGGAGCGATGGGTCAGGTCGTTACCTTCAGCCCAGAGCCTGGTTATCCCTGTGGGCACCTCCTGCCCACAAGTCCCCAGTCTGAGGCCATTTATGTTTTGCGCCAGTTGTTGACTTTCTCCCTCATTGAGTTTTGCGCTGCTGTCAGCCAGGACTCCACAAAATGTTAATTTTGCCGTGCTTGCTGCCAGAGCTGATGCTGTCTGCCCTGGCAAGGACTGTCTGCCATCTGCTAAGGGACACCTTCAGCCACCACTCCTGCCAGTGCGCCAGCTTTCTCCAATAAGGAAGAAATTTTTCACTATGAGGGTGGTGAGGCAGTGGCCCAGGTTGCCCAGAGAAGCTGTGGATGCCCCATCCCTGGAGGGGTTCAAGGCCAGGCTGGGTGAGGCTTTGGGCAACCTGGGCTGGTGGGAGGTGTCCCTGCCCGTGGCAGGGGGGTTGGAACTTGATGACCTTTAAGGTCCCTTCCAACCCAAACCATTCTAGGCGGTGAAGACCAGAAGTGCGGTGGGACGATCTCACACCGACCCGAGCGCTCTCTGCCAGCTGGGTGTTGGCATGTTTTGACTTTTGGTGAGAGGGAAACAGTGGATTTAAAGCCTTTCCTACCTCCTCGGCTCTCCTGGTTTTGGAGGAGGAGGAGGACAATTTGCTGGAGAAAACCCCGTTAGGGCTTCAAAAGGAAAGTCTGGCGGTGGCTTGCTGGGGCCGGGGCTGGCTGCGGCGCAGATGTCTGCGTGCAACAATAGGCTGCGATTCAGCCCCGTGCTTTGAAAGCAAAGGGGGGAGGGAAAAAAAGAAGAAAGGCAAGAAAAAAAAGAAAACCAGAAAGCCATTAGATGACTTCAGCCCCACGTGACTACATCAAAAGGGAAGGCGTCGTAAATTCAGTTTCTATTAAACGCCGGGGCCCCAGCGCCGGGGAGCGGGATGCTGTGCTGGTGCCAGCGGCCAAGGAGAGCTCTTTACGGGGCTTCTTCCCGGCTGCGGCGTTGGCCTGGGTTGGATTTAGCTGCTTTGTACTGGTGGATGGTGGATGTGCCTTTCCCTTCCTAATTGCCCGAGATGTGTCCCCGTGCCTTCTCGTGCCGCCTTCCCAGCAGGTGTTTGTAGGTGCCTGTGGCCCGTCAGCATTGGCCCGTTGGGGATCTCTTGGCATTGTGCGAGCTCTTCACATGGGGACAGTTCACAGTGCCGAGATAACATCTCCTCTTGAGATAACATCTCCTCTTCATTTTGTTGTCATCCTTTCCAAACCCTGGGTTGCTGTGGATTTGTTCTCCTTGGTTTCATGCTAATTTGTAAGAACTCGTTTGCTGCATGTCAAAACCATTGGGGATGATCTGCCCTAGGGCTTCCTAGAGCACCTCTCGCTATTTTCTGTCTTTGTTTTACTGTGGAATCACTCTGTTTGCCAGTGTGAACATAGTTCTTTTTCTCTTTTTTTTCTTTTTTTTCTTTTTTTTTTTTTTTTTGTAATATTCCAGACTATTATCCTATTGTCCNATGTTTTCAGGGTCGCTGTCTACTGAACTGTATGGAAAGCAAAAGTCTTGGTTGAGGGGGTCTCTGCACCAAATATCTTCTACGCAGAGAACGTTGTTCCCAGGGTGCGTGAAGTTTCCCTGGCCCGTGGCTGTAACGGTTTGTGCGTGGACAGAGCGTCAGAGCAGGAACTGCAAATCCTGCAGCATCCAGGAGGGAATGATGAAAGTTTTATTAAAAGAAATAGAAAAGGGAAAAAATATTTTTAATTTTAATTAAGCCAAAATAATGGTTTTGAAGGGCCAATGTGGGAGGTTTTGCCTGTTAAGATTTGCAGGACAGCACCTCTTTTTTTTTTTTTTTTTTTTTTGCCCAGAGACTGATTGCAAGTGACAGAAACATGGGACTATGTAATAACGCGAGAAAAAAACCTGTCGCTTCCTCCGACCCGAGACAATGGTTAATTGTTCTAATTTAGGTCAATCCTCTGCTGTGCTGCAGCAGGAATTCTTCACTGGGGCTCTTTAATCATCGATGTTGGCCTATTTTACACAAAGTTTGGCCCCCGTGCAACCTCCCCCAGGGCTCTGCACAGCACCAGGGGTTCTGCTGCTGGGGGAGGAGCGGGTGATTCATTTCTTAATGAAAACAAATTAATTTGCAATAACATCTTTATCATAAGGCTTTCATATGCTTCGTGTCCTCCTCCGAGCTCTCCGGCTGCTTTTTTTGGATCAGCCCTGAAATTTGGGTTGTGAATACAACTCTCTCCTCCTTGCATCGCCGGGGTGTCGTTGCCGCCCGGTGATGCCAGGAGGGCAGGCGGTGACGCTGGGGTTATTTATCCCCAGCGAAACCACGGTCCTGTTCATCCCATGTTTGCTTTCCCATGGTGTCATCCTTCTGCTTCCAATTACCCCCC
>VZTO01004101.1:2518-20253 GCA_013400615.1 Syrrhaptes paradoxus
AAACTATAAACAAGAACAACTTGGAAACAGATTACTGACCTAAAAAAAAAGTCCAATTCCTCACATTTTCATTTATCTGTTTATTCATATATTCCTTTCTTTTGCAAACTTACATTTTCTTTAAATGAAAATGTTGCTATTCTAAAAGGAACTTGTAAATAGGAAGTAACAGGGGGAATCACCATAGATGGTACTTACTGAAACTTCTTCTCTAAATTTTTCCATAATTAATTTCCAGTCACGTGCACTTTTGATGCTAAAAGGGTCAAAAGTCAGTTCCTCCACAGGACTAGTTAGTTCGTTTACTTTTCTCAGTAGATCATCAATACGTTTTGGCTCCCCTGTGACAGCTTTCAGTTCAGGACTAAATATATTGCAAAACTCTTCAATGACCTGTTAATTCAGAAGAACATACCAGAAAGCTTTATTTTTAATTTTTTTTCTGATATTTCTTTCTGACAGTATTCCCTTCAAAAAATAAAAACAGCTGAGAGAATGAACAATTTGTGCTGTGATTTACATTCTGTATATTTCTATACAAGACACTAAGTAGCTTTACAGTAAAAAAAACCCCACCCTACAGGCCCTAGACTTCAGTTGTTAAAACAGATAATACTCAATTATTACTCCTTTTTATTCCACTTTTCATATACGCAGCTTTTACATACACAGTCTATAGCATATGGAATTATTCTGTCTCAAGCATTAAATGCAGCTTTGTTGGAATCAAATAGATTGCTTGAATCAGACAGATTGTCCTAAACACAAAATCACTCACAAAACTACAGGCTGTCAATCTTTCAACAACTACAATACAAAAGAAATTCCTCTACAGAATAATACACTGATAATACAATCCTTTCATTTATTTTCTATATTACTACCTGCAAAATGTCATACAGATCTTGACAGACTGCAGCCATATAATCTGTTTTTTCAAATAAACGTTTTTGGTCAAATTCCCAGTGTTGCTCTCTTCCTGATGCTTCAATTTGGGCACGAACAGCAAAATAATATTTCTTCCATTGTTCAAGAGTGCTTTTGGCTTCTGCTATTTTCGTTTTTGCGGCAGCTCTATCTTGTCTATTAATCAAATTGAAACAGTTAAGATACTATAGATAGAAAGACTATAGATAGAAAATTATATCTCAACTGGATTAATACACCCCGGTTTATCAGCTTCAATTATAGAAGGTCTAGGCAAAACTTGTAACTGTGAGGTCTTAATTTTCAATGTGACTGATTTTGAAAGGAGATACTATTTCAGAACTGATTTTGATTATATTTATGCCACATTTTTACTACTGTAATTCTATTGGTTTATTGATTTATGTCCCTTTTAGACATAAGAGGACAAGCACCTATTTCTTCACGGTGATCCAGTAATTTATGAAAATTAAAAAATACATTGACTTTTAATTGATCTTACAGTACAACTTCAGACAGTGAAAAAAGCTGGAACCTTTTTTGATGAAAGTGTTATCTGCTGCACTGCATGTAAAACAAGCAAAGCTTTTAATATATACAGACTTGTTAAGCAGGAATCCAGTACTTACTTAAACAGCGTGTGTAAATCCACAACTTTGTACACTCTCATCAAAATTTCCCATGCAATTCGTTCCATGAGGGGTACCATCCGTTCGTCCCTGTTGTAATGCCCTGAGATAGCCCATACCGTTCTCAGGGCATTCATCAGCGAAGGAATTGTATCCAAGACAACATTAAACCTGGTGCTGTATGTTAAGTTCTATTAAAAGTATTATAAATATTGTCAATAAGATGTCATGAAAATATACATATACATATTTTATAATCTAATATTTATTCTATTGATACCTGAGGTTAAGAAAGTCTGTGACATTATTAAAAAAATAACCCAGCCAAGGAAACACTCTTGTCTCAAACAAAATAAGCAAGCCATTTTTTAATTAAATATAAAAAAGCTAGAGTATGTCTTTATTGCTGATAAAAAGTAAAAAATAAACACGAGATGTTTATATCAACAGAGAAACCAAATTCAGGAAACTACAGTTAAAACTTCACAAAGTTTTCTTAAGGATACATACCTTCAAATGGTGTTCGAGAGTTGAAAGAAATGTAACATTATCTAGAGCTTCCACATGACATTTTCTGAGGTCACTTAAGACTACCTGTAAATCTCCAGTACACTCAGATTCAGCTTCCTGTAATATTTCCAAGACTTTTTGCACTTCTGAAAGCTTTGTCTGTTCAGTAAGAGCACTTAAATTATCATTTCTTTCACGCCAGAAGTCAACTTCTGCAAGAGGACCATCACCCTACAAGTAATGTGAAATAAAATAAAAATTCTAAATTACCATTATGCAAGAGTGAAAACCTATAACCAGGATTATATTTGTACCTTCTTTTCAATATACTGTCTGCTGAGAAAAACCTGATATGATTCAACCATGCAAAAAACCCAGACAGAAGATGATCTTTGAAATCAGAAGAGTTTTACACACACTGAAGGGAACTGCTCATGGAATAAAAGAAGCTTGGTGTTATGGGCAACGTTACCTGTGGAACCTTTTTCAGTTGTTCCTTTAGGGCCGTGGATAATAATTTCTGCCAGGTCATTGCACAACTTTCCAGAGCTTCAACCACTTCTGGAACTCTGGCAAGAACTGTCACTTCTCCATCTAGATTTACCGTTGGCATCTCCAGTTTCATATCTCCTACTGGAAGAAAAGGCACATAGAGTTAACGGTCTTGTTCCACCAGCACTGGTAAGGTAACATCACTGAAATGGCCTATGCCTTCCATCCTGTTAGCTACTTGAGGACAGGTAACATACCACCTGCTCTGCCTATCCGAGAATATGGCAAAATACAGCCAGTGACTTGACAGCTAACACAATGCAAAGAAAGATATATTCCTATAAATAAATGGAAAGCTCTCAGCTTTCAAGCCTCAACTCAATCTCTAACAATTAAGAATTAGGGTTAGGATTATCAATATGCCTATTGTAGGCCACTATGCTCTCCCTAATGGCATGACAGCAGCCCCTGTCAGAGAAGGGACACTAAACAACCCATAAAGTCCCATTCGGTCTACCACCTTCTACATCCTGCTGTCGCCTGAGTCCCCCAAACACTGGTAACCAACGAAACAGGTTTACCCTCTCTCCTCTCACCTTCAGTTTCTTGTGTAGTAACTTTTTGCCTGTTCATTTGAATCTCATTCCTCATCTGAACACTACAGTATTCCTCAGGCTGTTCCTTCTCTTCTGCAAGCTCAGTCCCGAGCAAATTCCTTTTTTCAGAATCTGTGTTTTCACGATCTGGAGGAAAGGAAGTGTCCTCGGCCTGCTGCTGGCTATAGGAGAGAGCCGGCGAAAACATCTGTAAATCAAACAGGTACCATAAATTAGATGGCTCATATTAAAAAAAGAAAACAATAGAAGTCAGCTCACTAGCAATTCACTTAAGCTTTGGATATGTTATTCTAAAATTTAATTTAATTGCAACTCCTTCTATTTCACACCTTTAGCATCATTCTCCATGCCTCAAGTTCTGCAGGTGCATAGCTTCAGCATGCTTTCACAAAAGTCTATCAGCACAAAAGTAAAGGTATCTGCTGTCACACTCTTAAATCTTTCTCATATAGGGTCAGGCAATGAAATAATGCCTGTCTGTACATGTTTACAAAAATTTGGGAAACAAAGTATCAAGTAATGATCAACAAAAACCTAATTTTGGCATAGGAAGGTCACTCATTAAATATTAGCATTTCTTATGCAGAGTCTATATGGTCAGCAGAATACTAAATAGGCAAATCACTCATAGAAACACTCCAGACTCCATATATAAAAGCTGTAACACATTTACCTGTGGGACGGCATTCCTTAGCATCAAAAGAGCATCATCAGTCAGTACACCAAACTTTATTACTTTAGGAAGAACCTCGTTAGCTTCAGTCAGGTCATTAGGCTCAGTAACTCTTTCTGAACAGTAGACAAACAATTAGCATTAATCCAATCATTTGATACAGAAAGAAATGATTAAAACAATAGCATAAAGTTCTTTACATAATAAGTTAAAACTCCAATAAAACAAACCCTGTCTGTAATAAACTAGGTTTAGTGCAAGTCACTTTCAAAATCAAACACCTGTTCACTTTAGTGTAGAAGCTATTTCCTAGGGGGCTAGAGCTGGACACTGAGGTCCGATTGTGACCAGAACCAGAGCTACTCCAACCACTGTCATTGGGTGTATGATAGAAGTAAGAACCATCAGAATAAAACACACTGCTGTTGAGTATCAGAACTTGACTCAGGTCAGGAAGCCCGATACCCCAGTTGTGCTTCTCACCATCTTATGGTCTGACTTTCACACACAGCTCCACATCCTCAAAACACTTCACACAGTTCTAGCAGCTGTAGTAACTAAATCTTCTTAGTTCCTCTCAGTGCAGCATGAAAGCTTCATCCTTGCTGGTAAAATTATACTTAATTTCCCACAAATTTCATATGAAAAGCATTCCTGATTCCTGGTTCTCCTCTGAGACTACTCCTACCCAGTTAACTAAGCGGGATATACACTCTTCTGAATCCCAGGCACTCTCACCTTTATACAATATGAAGTACTGTTCAATGCAAAGACTGAAAACGCTGAGCCTGCAGTTATTCCAGGCACATACCTTTGGTGTCTCTCAGAAAATACACAGTACTATCTGACACAAACTCTTCAGGAATTTCATCAAGAGCCACGTGGAAACACACTTTGTCAAATTTCTGTTCTTGTAGCTGAAACAGAAAATAAAAAGGAAGTATGACTGTTTTCTGCCACGTTTCTTAACAGCAAGAAAATGTTTGCCTGCTGTGCGCAACAGGACAGAATTGTTATTTTAACTCCATTATCTTCACATTGCTGTCCAAGTAAACTACTAATAAAAGAATGTTAAAAAAATCACTCAGCTAACAGTAAAAATCATCAATTTTGTAAACCATGTTGATTTCCAGACCAACAGGGCCAAGACCATTAGTGCTTGAAACACAAGAAACCAGAAAGCACTTAAATGACTGCAGCCCTGAGCCTTTCTGAGAGTGTGCAAGCACCTCCTCCCCTTCCACCTCCATCTCAGTCATAAACCACGTTTAGTTAGAAACCCCACTCCATCCTGACTGTCTAATTAGGCAAAAGACTTGACGTTCAAAAGCTTTTGCTCACTGTTCCTTACATGCTCCATGGTGTCTTTATCTAGCAATTATTCTGACTGCAACTTTTCTTTTACGAGCAACTCTGGGAAGACCTAATGTGGCACCTGAGTAACTTTCTGCTGCATTTCCTCACCAAAAATCATAGTGTTTTACCCAGTAAATTACCTTCGCAATGTCTTGTCAGTCAACATCAGAGGCTGTGGCAGAAACCACAAGCCATTCGTTTTGAACGGAAATTCCTGTCCTTGTAAAATCCTCTGTTCTGCTCAGAGTACTCACTCTGCACTGTACAGCCTTAATCTGCCTGCCAGTTTTACTGAAACATTTGCATCAGAAAGCCAGTATCTTCACATCCAGAAAAGAACAGAGTAAAATACAAGAGACTTACCTGTGGTGTCTGTTCCACACTGTCAGCTGTAAATCTTTGCTCCAGTTTACTCTGTTCAGACCCACTAGGGAGCGCGGATACGTGCCCTGACACACTGTCATCATCTGTAGATTCCAGAGGCAATGTCTTGCTTTCCTGAGGTGTCCCTAAGAAAGAATAACACATGAGAACTCAAAGAACACGTATTCCATGCATATAAAATGGATCCTTCCAATTTTCTTCTTGAACTAAAGAACTGAGCATTTTCTTCCATCTTCAGCATCACCTTTCAACAACCAGCCATCCAAACTTGGTGTTAACCATACATTTCCCATAGCACAGCACTACTGCTGTCCTATGGGAAATCCAAATACGCAAGGGAATATTCTGCATTTCACAGGTAACTGGGCTTTATTTAGAATATCCTTACCAGCATTTTCCAATGCAATTTATTTTTTATGACAAAATAAGTAGAATAATGCATTTCAAGATGAAACCCCATTGTAAAAGGAAATGCAAACAATTAAAGAGTTTTGTCATGCCAGACCTATGATGCGGAAAATGTTTGTAGTTATGTCATAATCAAGAAGTGATAGTGAAGACACTGTAACACAGGAACAACCGCATGAACTCTAGGCCAGTCAAGAATTTCATACTTTATTTTGTACTGTCTTCCAGACAGTGCACCATGTCTTCTTCCCCTTTCAGAACAGGCTTCTGGACACTTAAAAGAAGTGGAAAAACCACAGCGCATCCCCACCTGGAAAGGTTGCACCCCCCTGTGTGTTGATATTATTATCAAGCAATAATTCTCCCTGACTTAACCGCTTTTGAGCATTATTAACCTGCAGCATTGCATCTGCTTCCTTTCCAAGCTGCAGAGTGGTAAATTGAACTTTATCATTCCTCTAGTCTACTCACACCCACACCAGGCTTCAGCACTTAACTTTTGTGGTCCTTTCTTTTTTGCACAGTATGAACAAAATTCTTTCATGGATATAAAATAGCAGGCCATGATTCTGCTTCTGCAAGTAACTGTTTCAGAAGCTTGTGGGAGTTAAACAGATAGTGACACCAAAGAACAGAATAGAATCTCCGAGTCATGGAGAATCATTGCTCTCTTTTGACACCCTTTCTTTCACTTTTCCTTTTTTTTGTGTGTGTGTGTGTGTGTGAGTGTGCGAAAGGCTTCTCTGCAAGACTGTGGTTAACATACTGGACCCATCTTAACTCTTCACAGCACTACCACTTTTATCCTCAATAAACTACATCAGACTAAAGAAGAAAGTTTGCAACTCTTAAGTGGAATGAATTCATTCCTAACAAAGGGAACATATTAATTTGATTTATTTTTATAAAATTCATCTCTAGCAATCTGAAATTATAAAGCCAGTAAAAGATATCACAAAGACTGGATGGAAGATCTGTGTTTGTGGGTTAATTTTGCTCATCCTAGTTTCTTTTTTTTCCATCTGTTTGGAAAAGATGAAAGAGACAAACTAAGATAGGTTTCTTTCAAAGGAGCATCCTGAGGCAGAAGCTCTTGAGAAAACGTTAATTAGCCACACTGTCCAGGACACTGTCCACAAAATCCCATCTGCTTTCTTGGGAAAAGAAGCTGTTGATGTTACAGATACCACTGGATCTGCTTAAGAGGGCCACACGAGCTAGTCACATTTACCCCCATGGCAGTGTGGCCTACAACAATCACACTTTGGCTGCTCAAACCACCTACTTCCTTCCAGTGCCACAGAGGCGGCTGTTTCAGTCAGCTGCTCGGGAAATGGGTTCCCTGGGCCTTCCTCCTGCTGCTCAGCTGCAAGCTCGTCTGTGTCACCTGTGTCTGCACACACACAAAATGGCAGGACAGCACGATATAGCCACTGCGCAGTGCGGATGGTGCAAATCCCCCCAGGACACAACCAGAGGGTGGACCATGGAAATGGGTGGGATAGAAGGGGTTCAGGAGGACCGGACAGAGCCCAAGGGAGGGAAAGGGGTAAGGACAGAGGTAATGGGTGTAGGACCCACCAGATGGGACAAAGAGGGGCCCGAAGGAGGGGGAAACAGGGATCCGGGGAGGGAAGGCCAGAGCAAAGGGGCTCGGGGTCAGGCACTGCCCAGGGGAGGGCTCGGCAGGCCGGGGCACCGGACCCTCACCCAGGGCCTCCTCAGCGGCCTCACTACACCACTCGGCCCGCAGCAGCAGCAGCGCCGGGCCTGCCTCGCTCCCATCGTCCCTGTCCTTCACGCCACGGTCGAAGAAGAGCAGCGCGGTCCGTGCCGCCCCGCCATCGCCGCGGTTCAGCAGCTCCTCGAAAGGCGCCGGATCGGTCAGCCCCAAGAGGGCGAGCACTCGGTCCCGCAGCCACTGCAGCCGCACATCGTCCAGGCTCATGGCGGCAACCCCCGGGGATCGCCCGACGCCTCCCGGTGGTCACGGCAACGGGCAAAGGGAGGAGCGACAACGGGGACCCGCCCGCCGCCCGCCTCAGGAGGCAGCCTCCCGCCCAACGCCGGGCGCGCGCCGCCGCCTTCCCGCTGCTCCGCAGGGGCCGGGTTTTACCTCAGCGCCGGCCGGCCCGCGGTGGGCGACAAGAGGGGACATGGGGGAGAGGGGACACGGGGGAAGCGGCCACACGCCAAGACCGTCCCCCTCCGGCGCTGCCAGGTGCAGGGAAAGGGCCGCGGACAAAGAGAAGGGCCCCCTCTGAGCAGCACAAACGAGGTTTTATTCGGAATTAGTATAAGTGCAAAATTTAACTTCTGCTGTTCTTATGGCACAGATGTTAAAACACGGTAATATCCCCATTTTCACACTGATACAAAAAAAATACACAAAACGGCCCCTTTCCACCGATATTCAGTGTGAACTTTGGTTCAACGCCATCAGGTCAGTCACCCTGTGTGACAGCCAAAAAAGCAAGGCCACTGCTTCATTCCCCGTGCAAAAGTTATTCCTTAGAATAGAAATATGGCCAAAAAAGAGCACTTTGCATTGCCCTGGATAAATTTCCACTTCACAATCCTTCGGGAGTGGATGCTGAAAACATACATTGCCGAATTGTTCCCAAAGTGCATGAGATGGGCGCTTGCTTAAGTATATGATCAAAAATGAATGTTTTATATGATGAAAAATCTTCCAGATCACTTAAAAGTAACCATTCAAGAAAATAAACAGCCTCAACAACAACAAAAAAAATGCATACACAGGTTTTAGGACAAGCAGTAACAACTTTTTTTTTTTTAAGAATAAAATTAATTTACAACATTACTTATCAAGAAAAATTTACATTTTATATCTATATACTTTACAAGATGCTCCAGATCTGTTATGTATTTCTAGGGGAGGTATATATTACAGAATTATTTGGCTGCATTATAAGGCAATCAGTGAAATACACTTTGTCCTGCAAGAAACCATTCACAGATGAGATCCAAGCACATGATTATCTGCAGGCACTCCCAAACGTTTCTGCTGGCAGCAACCAAACTATGCTGTATCATCTTTATTAAAATGTGAAGAAATGTGCTTAAAAGAGAAAGGCGTAAACTTGTATCCTCCACCAGAGTAGAATTTGTTCTGAAATTCCACCCTGAAATGAGACAAAAAAAAAAAAAAACCAGAATTGTGTATTAATCCAAAATGACCAGTTGTCAAGGGATACAACTGTGCAACACAAGAGGCTGAACAAAACCAATCCTAATCCTGCCACTTGTACTTTCTTGCAGCTATTTAACTTTCCTATCACACCCCCAGGCACATTTCATGTTTCTCAAGAGACCCAAATGCTCTGACATTGTGCTGTAATGGATCATTTCTCATTTTGGTCTGACTGATTTGTTTTCAAGCTAGTCACAGTTAATTTTTTTGCAAATATACAGTATCACTAGGACAATACTCTGTGATGCTCTGTCTTGTGTTTATATACTGTATGTCTGCCTTTTCTTACACTGTAAATTTCATCAGGTTTCAAAATAAACATTCTTTGAATCCACCTGAATATGCAGAGCTCATAATATTAAGACTAAGAAAGGATTAAAATACCTAAGGGCTGCCAGCCCCACTTTAGGAAAAGTTTTGTTCATGAATACAAATGTTCTGTTGAACCAAATAAATAAAATAGACTGAAGGGATTCAGTGATATAATCAGACTGAAATTAAAAATACTTATCCATGTTATTAATATTCTACAGTACAAAAAGCTGCAATACTGTAGATGAAATGTACTCACAGTTTACACCAAAATCAACTCTGAATGTGATTGAGGTTAATATGTATCATAAGCCAATATAATATTTGAATTTACTGAAAATATTCCAGAAGAACAATTACATTCAACTAACAAGCCATTTATTTAACATGATTAGATAAATCTATTACAGCAGCATTAGGCTGTTGAATTTTACATTTTTCTTTTCAATAAGGCACCTAATTTGACACAAAATTTCCTCTTAAACAAGTCAGTATATGCTGAAGTGGTATTAAAAAAAACCCCGAAGAGTTAAAACTTACCAGTGAAGTCGTATAGCATGGAGAAAAGCAGAAAGCCCCTCCATGACCAAAAGAATAAAAACTGTTAGTACAGCAAAAAAGGCTAGAACAGGGACTAGCAGTAAGACACCATACGTTGTATCCACACGAAGACCCACTCTCATCACCATTTGCCACAGAACTTCTGATAACTCTATTAAAAAAAAAAAAGTTTTTTGTAATTAATGTTGATGCTCCATACACTCATCCAGCGAGCTACTCTACCTGACCTGTATTCTAGTTTAAACAGCATGACAGGATCTGCTGAACATAGGAACTATCAGCAGTCCCCTGAAATACTTAAAGGTACATGTCGGTTTCAAAATAAGATCTAATGATGGGAACATTTTACACTATGACACTAAGACTTTAGGAAGTGCCTAAATACCTTCCAAACTGGTCAAGCAAGGGAAAATAGGAAACGGGTGCCGTGACTACTGACACACTATTGTGTGCGGTAACACCGTGCTCAAATAACACGCCCTTTACAACACAGAGCAAGCAATGGAAACAATTACTAGATTCCAAACAAGTCACAGTTTAGTTTGGGGGCTTTCCGCAGATCATGATTAGTTTAACCAGCAATTTTTTTAAATTAAGATAATTTCATAGTGGTACCACTTCAACAGGCCAATCTCCCTCTAACCAGCATTACAAATCAACATAGACAAAAAAACCCAAACCAACCAAAAAAATCTCCACTTACGTGCATGAGCAAGACTTAATGCCCAGAGTCTCAGATATGAAGCTGTATTAGAAATACATCCTAGACAGTATTCAATGGTATGAATTGCTTGATTCATAAAAACATCTGCAAAATTAAGCTAAAATATAAAAATACATTTGTATCCGTTTAAACATAGTACAGCATGAGAGAACAAAACATTCATCTGCAAATCTTAATACACAAGGAAGAAAAATTCCATTAAAGGGTAATAGCTTGATTTCATATCAAGTAAAAAAAGATCTGCTATGTTTAAGATCCTTATTACAGAGACAATATTGAAAAAAAAAATCAGATGCTATAGTTTTCCAGCTAGCTTCCCCAATTACTTTGTTGATAGATAAAAATTAATGCAATTTATGTTTTCCATGAGGAATATGATCTAATGCTTGAAAGCTCTAAACCAGCCATGGCTCTAATTCCCATTCTGTTGAGGCTGGAGGTTCACAATGTCAATTTTTGCATCTTTAAAAGCAGGATTAATTATTAGTACTGCTAGTGAAAGAAAAATAACTACATTAATACTGTGAACTCTAAATATATGTACTTGTTGCTAACAAAGAGTTCCAAGACTATTACTGCAAGTTTCAACACTTCCTTTGCATGCAACTATGACACATTTTATTTAAGCAAACAATTCTTGTATTTTCTATACATAAGCAGCAAGAGTCTGCTGCCCCAGTGAAGTACTATACATAGTCTGCACGCTGGGAAACTGAAGCAACTTTTGTGTCTTTCAATTCACATGAAATCGGTGGAATCAGTCAAGACCTTTAAAAATTTGCGCAAACTGAAATGCAGCAGTAGCTGGGGACTAGGAATGCTGCCCATGTCTCCCAACCCCCATTAGCACTAATCCTCATCACAAGATGTAATCTGCAGACATAAAAAGACTTTTGTTTGGATAAAAAGTCAAGATTAATTAACAGGAAGCTGGGCAGTTGTGCTCTTGCCTTAAGAATCCATAAAACCACAAAAAAACAGGATTTTTATCTCACTCTTCAATTTAAGAAAACCCATAAAGGACTCTTCCTGTTCTCCACTACAGATAGATTGTAGCTTACTGTGGCAAACTGAATATACCAAGAAATAATGATAAAACAGCAACAAATATAAATAAGGAAATTGCATTCAGGCATCAAGGTCTTTGTAAAGGCTCAGCGGATTTTCTTGAAAACTTCCAGGGACTCAGTGTACAGGTTGTCCTCTTGATTTTCCACTTCTAATTTGCCTTTAAGAACATACAAACTGGAGACGAAGTAAAAAAAATTACCTCTTCTCCATCCCCCTCTCTGTGCCCACTGTCTGCATGACTGCTTCCTTCTTCTACATCATGACATCTCAGCAGACAAAGTTCTTCTTCACTTTCTTTTCGAATTAGCTTGTAGCCACTCTGTAAAATGGAAATGTGACGTGTCTTCAAGTGGACTGCCAGTGTAATTTAAAAAATTTATTTAAAGCAGTCACAGGCAAAGGCAAAAAGAGAGCTAGAGGAACAAAGCACTGTGTTACAGTCAAAAATTTTCCAAATTGAGTAAAAATATCTAGTAAGGACATTATATTCAATACAACAGCAGCTGAATTCTTCTATTCTGAAGAAATGTGCAAGTGTCTCTCAGTACTCACCCTGTACATTCTAATGCCTCGGCCTCCGCTCTGCAACCAGTATAAATAAAGCGGTTTACCAAAAAGCATTACAGGAACAGAAAGAAAAGCAATACTAAGTAAAAACTTCTGCAGAGCAATCTGTTTGAGGGAGAAAGAAAAAGTTGAATTAGGTCACAAAATAAAAAGTAGGAAAAGCCTTCTCCCTTTCCTTTGAAGTACTACATGTTTGACTATAAGAAAAATACTACTGATGTCAGAGGGCATGTGCTCCAAATGGAACATGTACATAAATATTCTACTTAATCAGGCCCTTAAACTCGGTTACAGACATCCAGCATCTTCAGGACTGGGTTCTAGATTAAGGCACCATTACTGATACTCAGTTTAGTAAGATTACTTACAGCACACAGAAAAGCATCACAATTACAAGCATGAGACTGTTCTCTAGCTTTAATTTTAACCTGTGAGACTGTGTTCTAGAAACAGGTATTTTCACAAGTCACTATATAAAACCTTAAAACCAATTAAAGAGTCAATATATTATTTAATTATAATGTTTATTCAAATTTCCCCTTAGTCTGATACATTCCCCTTCCTAGGGGAACACTCAGCCACCAGCCTTTCATGACTGGCAAAGTATCACCAGCGTAGGGAAGCTTGTAAGAACACGACTGACCTGTCCGGTGTAGAAGAGTTCTCTTTCACCACCAGAAAACAGGAACATGTTAATAAATTCAATCAGAATACTAGGAGCAGATGTAGAGTCCTCTGCAGAATACGCTAACCATTTAAAGAAGATCATAAACACAAGGTAGCCAAAGATGCACATCATGAATAAAAGTTCAGGAAGAAAAACCAAATATATATTATACTTCTTCTTGAAATGCCTAAAAGATAAAAATGGGAAAAAAAGGTTTTACAATGAAAGATCAAGATAAACAAATGGCCCAAACATGTTTTCAATAAAACAGAACAGTACCCAGCACTTTTAAAGAGCAAGACTGAAATTAGAATCCAGAACTGGTTTTAATCAGATATTTCAGTGGAAATCAAGACCATAAGAGGCATGTATTTCTACTTAGCAACAAGATAAAGCAAATCTTGTATTAATCGATGTCTTCAGATTTTTTGGCACAATACTGATCCATAATCTTATGTATGTGATGGAAGACCTCTCTACTGCTGTCTTTTATTAAGAACAGTTTTCACTATTACTATTATTCTGTCTTTAAAAAATTGTTCCGGTTTCCCTTGCCAGATTCTGCTATAATTCAAGACTTGACAAAAACTATGTTAATATTATCTTAACTTCTTATACTTACAAGTGGTTAAATACCCCCAATACAACTCCAAACGTCATGTGAGTTACTCCAAAAATCACAGACATTTTCATTTTGAAAGAATTTAAAAAACTGAGACGGTTGCTGGCCAAATTCCAGATCTGAAGAAGAGAAGACAAAATCAGCGTTAAAGAACAGTACAACAGAAGAAATAAACCAGAATCCCTTCCCTACTCTACTGGAGACCAGAATTCTGTGCAAACAGGGATCATAACTGAAATCTGAGTTTTATGAAAATAGTTAAATCTTTGACTGGTTCAGGGAAAGGCTCTTTTTGAATGCAGAATACAAACAGAAATGTATTTTTCCACAGTATGTTTATTTTCCTAATACACATACCAAAATCTAATTTACAAATGACTGATCATCACAAATGGATAATTTCAAAGCATAAAAACTAACCGGATCAATTCCAAAGGGATAAACTCCATTGTATACACCAGTAACATTTGGATCCAGTGTTAAAAATTGGTTAGACTGCAGATCCTCGAGACTGCAGAGAAAGAAAAACACCATCAGATCTGACATTGTTTAAACATAGTGACAACATATACTTCAGTTCTGCAGGACACTGCTCCTGCTTTCCTTGATATGACTAGCTCACCCACTGTCAGACTTTAAAAGAATAAAGGAATTTCTAATCACAGAGGGCCTGGCTAATAAAAACAATGGCAAAAAAAAAAATCTAGAAACTCACAATCTGGGCTTAATTCTCACTAACTGCCTTTGAAAGGAAAGATTCTATTCTCCATTCCTCTGGAACAGAAAAACTGAAAGTTTCATTTTAAAAGCTCATAATTTGATTTTATATAAAATTAAATAACAAACATCCAAAGAATAATTAATATCTTTTCTTCCTCTTGCATTTGGATGACTTTCCATTCTAACTTCATATTATAATTAACACAGCACTCACAACCTGTCCACACTTGAACCAAAGTCAGTGGTTTTGACTCTCTTATTTTAAGCCACTTCCTGTTTTTGAGGTAAAAAGGAGATGCAAGCTGGGAACATTTAATACCAAAGGGCCATGACACCTCAAAAAGAGTTTTGCAAGAAACTGTGTTCTCTGTGGACTCCCCAATTTAATAAAATAAGCAGCTTGATTTTTTGTTTCTAAATAACTGTTACTGCCTTTTTTATTCTAAGCATTAATGTATCACTTAGCCCCTAGCACACTAGCACTTGCTCCCTTAACAACTAGATTTCGCTAGATTTCACTGCATTTACTTACTACTGTCAATAAAAGAACTGTTAAAATGGGTGAGCAAAAGGGTTGAACTGCTGCAGGAAGTACAAATTTGTTTTACTGGTATAGCAAACAGAGGCATGCTACTCACCGCCAAGCCTTCTGTTCAAACATTGCTGAAACGTTCCATCCAGAACCAAAGATATTTAATGACTTTGAAAAACAGTCATTATAGATCAATCCAGTGTATACAGAAAACAAACCCATTAATAAAATAACATATCGGCCTTCAAATAACATTTTCATTATCTGCAAGTATTGGAAAAAAGACAAAATAAAGAACATCATCTGCTATGTGAACAATCATTATCTACACATTTCTAAAAGAAACACATTTTTGGCCATACAAAGACTTCTAAAAATTAAAAATTCTGGTGAACAGTCACTAAGGAATATGAAGAAACCTACAGCCAACAAGACAAGCGCAACAGGATCACCTAATTTTTATCAGTCTTTCATTCCAACTTGATTATTTCTGCCCTTAACAAAATATTAACTTTTTTCTGAAAGATATCACATTATTCTCAGGAATGTGGCAACTTTAAACAGACTGATTTCTTCCTTTGTTTCAGGATTTTCTAATACATGTGCAATAAATAGTATTTTTCAGAAACACAGTAACTACTCAATTGACATTATTTTGCTGGATGGAGAGTAAATTACTTGGAATTCCTTTTACCTCATCTTGTGATCTTTGCAATCGAGGGTGGTTTTCATACAGTATTGTCACGAGTGCAAATATGAACATGAGCAGCCCATGCCCAAAGTCTCCAAACATAACCGCAAAGAGGAAGGGAAAAGTGATGATGGTATAGAGAGCTGAAATGACAATGGAACAGACTTCAGGCACACAGCACAATAGATGCGGCCGCTGTCTGAATTATGCCTAAGCAATTCAACTACTTTAACCTCTCAAACAGCTTTCAGTTTTGTTTGTAAGACATTTCACCCCCTGCTAATAGACCTTTCCCCCACACTACAAATATAACTCAGTTTAAAGCTTGATTATTTATATTCCTCAGTAATGACAACTCTGCAGTTGAGCATTAGCTGACAATTCTGAGGATAATAATATGAGCCCAGGAATTAAAACACAAACAAACAGTTCTCCCTCCATGGCTATTTTGGCTCTGTACAGCATGACATAATCAACCTAGTTTCTTACATATTTTTGCAGCTAACTGGGCTAACAACAAGCTGGATTTCTTCAAGTTACGAGCTCCACATTTCAGTAAGATCAATAGCCATTATCTAAGTTTTCCTTTTTCCCCTAAATATATTCTTATCCAAGGTAAAGCATATAAAATACATTATACAGCTATTATCAGTATCATTTTTAATGGTAAAATAACTCAACAAAATGAAATCACTGCTTAAAGCACCATTTGTACTTTCGATGAGCTACTAAAATTTTAAAACAGCTACTAATAAGCAGTGTGGTCATCGCCATTTTGCCTTTACTAGTGTCCAATTCGGCAAGGTATTTAAACACATAACAAGGCAAGCAGTAATGCCAGCAGAGCCCACAGTTTGGATTTCAGAAGGACCAACCTGGATTAACTTCTCCATAGTTTCCAACTCCATATGCATCAACAATGTTTTGGAACCCTGAGGTGAATTTATTGGTACGTATCAAAGTTGGAGGAGGTTGTGTTGTTGGGATGGTATTCATGAATGAAGAAATTGAAGCTCCACTCTTCCTCTAATCGCAGATAGAAAGAAGACACATGCATATAAAACCCTCAGTTGATGCTTAATCTAACAAAAGTGAAAAAATTCCCCCTATCAGCAGTTTCACTGATCCTGAAACATCCCTGAATTAAACCCCAAGTTTAACATTTATCCATTTCTGCTTTCTTAAAAAAACAATTACATTCATTCTGTTATTCTAAAAATATTAATTATGTACAGTGTTCTAATCTTTATTTTATATGAAATATCAGATGAGACTCATCAGTCAGTATTATAAAACAAAGATTTGTTACTAAAAATTCCCTCTTGTAAAACAAAAAGTCAGACAACTCAACATAACACAAGGGAATTAGCACCTTCTACTCGACTGCAAATACCACTGTAAGCCCAGTCAGACTTGGGTCCAACACAGAAGTTCTTATTCAAGGAGGAGGAAAAAAAAAAATAAACCAAACAACAAAAAAAA
The DNA here is from genome assembly GCA_013400615.1 of Syrrhaptes paradoxus. Classification (NCBI taxonomy): domain Eukaryota; kingdom Metazoa; phylum Chordata; class Aves; order Pterocliformes; family Pteroclidae; genus Syrrhaptes; species Syrrhaptes paradoxus. The sequence goes on from VZTO01004101.1 coordinate 19,678, forward strand.
ACCCCCACCCACCCCACAACACTAAACAAGGGCCCTGCTTATAAAGACATTGCTTGATATTAGTTCATAGAGACCCAGACTTGCCTGTGACTACTCTTACCGTATTTTTAATAATTATTTTCTTTCCTTATTTGTATAGGTAGTTCAAGACAAAAGTTTTAACATCAGAGAGCATTCAGCTGACTTACTGAACCTTCCTCCAACGCATGGCGCAAATTCTGCAGATCAGCCACTGGACACCAAACCTCAGCGATTAAACATTTATTTGTGACATCAAAACTGCACAGGTTGAGTACATGATAAATGGCTTTCATCTTTTTCACTTGGATAACCCAGGTATAGATGGATTCAGATGCTTTACACAAGACTTGGAGCAAGTAATCCTCAGTTTTATGCAGCACCTTTGTTTNAGCGATTAAACATTTATTTGTGACATCAAAACTGCACAGGTTGAGTACATGATAAATGGCTTTCATCTTTTTCACTTGGATAACCCAGGTATAGATGGATTCAGATGCTTTACACAAGACTTGGAGCAAGTAATCCTCAGTTTTATGCAGCACCTTTGTTAAAAAA